>PVKM010012672.1:0-31332 GCA_004027735.1 Carollia perspicillata | reverse complement strand
TCTCCAAGGCCAGGGTGATGATGCACGGAGGGCCTTTCCCTCCAGGGACGCCCAGGGTCACACGGTCCACTTCAAGCACCTGAAGGCAGAGGAAACCCAGGATGAGGAGAGGGTCTGGGAGGCTGTGGGGTATAGGAGGAAGAGGGTGTGGACCCGGGGCACATTCCCAGCTCACCTGGTCTCCTGGTGAGTGCCCAGACAGCGCACGGTGCAGTACCGGGCGCCACAGCTGACGCAGGTGTACGGAGAGGGGAAGCCGCATACAGCACAGAAGGGGCGCTGGGGCCGGGATGGGGGTCCTGCACAAGCTGTCAGGTAGTTGGGGCCCTCGGCCACACTCAGGTTCTGCAGATACAAGGGGGCAGGCTCCACGACTTCTCTACCCACCCACACAGCGACAACTTGCTAGGGACAAGCATCTCTCCGGGGCAGCGCTTCCCTGTGGGCTCCTCCCTGCCAGCTCCTTTCTCACCTGCTCCTCCAGCAAGGCCTGGAAATTTTTTCGGAAGCGAAGTTTAAAATGATCGCCTCGAGTTTTCTTCTTTTTCTTTCCTAGAGATCAAGAGCAATGAGTTACTTGGCACCTTCCAAGAAAGACTCCATCTTTCTCTGCCCCATTATTCACAGTGCCCTCATGTCCATTCCCTGCCCACACACTCCCCTGGGCTCTAGGTAGGTCTCTGTCTACCATCCTTGTTCCTTCCCCCAACATCTCGAATCCCAGCCTTCCTTCCTCTCTACACTCCCCAGATTGAAGACTTTATATCAGAGCTGGAAGGGACTGTAGAGCGCATCTGCTCCACCTTCTTTATTCTACAAGAAGGCACTGTGGCATAGAAGGGGGAGAGGAACTAGCTCAGAACCACAGGGGCCAGTCTCTGGCAGAGCCAGAGGAGCTCCTGGGTCATCATCCCCTCAGTCTGATGTCCTTCCACAGCCCTAACCTAGGCAAACTCTTTCCCCTTCCTTCAGCCTTGTTGCCCCAGCCTCACCGGTGTCTGCATCATCATCAAATTGAGGCAGTCTTTTGCCAAGCTGGGGGAGTCCTGCATGGGGATCATCCTGGAAGTTGTCATTCTCCAAGGCCTCAAGCTGCCTATTGATGCGGCGCTGCCGGGCAGCCCTGTCCAGTACCCGCCGCTGTCCAGGGTCCTGGGAGCGAACTAGATGGGGCAGAGCCAGAGGAGTTATGGGGGGCATAGAGAAGAGAGAAGCTCAGGTGACGGTGGCTCTGGGCGCGTGTGGATGATGTCCATGGGGTGTGGAGCCACAGTTCTCTGATCTCATCCTAGTCACCAAGCCCTCGGCCCCTATATCTTCTACCAATACAGTAGTTCCCCCCATCTGCAGTTTTACTTACCAAAGTTTCAGTTACCTGCAGTCAACTGTGATCTGAAAACATTATATGGATACTGAAATAAAAAATTTGTAAGTTTTAAATTGTGCACTGTTCTGAGTAGGTGTGGGTGTAAGAAGCTCTGGTACCACACAAGAACCACAGCATCCAGGGCCACTCAGAACAGGAGCCTGTGGTGAAATCTCATGCCAACCCACTCCACCCTGCCTGCCTGGGATGTGAGCCGACCCTCTGTCCAAGTATCCAGGCTGTACACACTGCCTGTCTGTTAACCACCAGATAGCTAGCTCAGTTAATGAGATCCGCTGCCATGGTGTCACAGTTCTTGTGTTCAAGTAATCCTTATTTTACTTAATAATGAACTCAAAGCACAAGGGTAGTCATGCCAAAGATATGCCAAAGAGAAGCCATAAAATATAGGTATGCACGGGGAAAAAACATAATATGCACAGGGTCTGGTACTATCCGCAATTTCAAGCACCATTGGGAGTCCTGGGACTTTTTCAATGTGGATAACAGGGGACTGTACATCAGCCCCTCTGGTGTGCTTCCTTCCTCGTGAAGACTGCTATTTCAGTCACTCAGCCCTGTTTCCTAGCCCTCTGGCCCCAGCCTTTCCTCCCGATCCCAGACCTAACCAATGAAATGCCTCCTGGAGACTTCTCACTGCTGGCAGCAATCACAGAACCACGCTGATGAGACCAACGTACACTCAAGGCTTACAGGCTCCACTGAGACCTTAATGCACCTGGCCTTCATGCTCAGCAATCCTGTTTCCTACCTCAAAGGAGGTAGGGACCTCCTGACAAAGGAAACAGGCCACTGACACAAAGACACTTGTCTTTTAGCCCACCCTCAATCACCACTGCATGGACACCCAACCCCTACTACACACACCAAACCCCACTGCTAACCCCAGCCTTTCACCTCCAGCCGAGTCCTCCCTCCCTCTCACATCTTTAATCTCTCCTCAACTGACGCTTTTCCTTCCAGGAAAAACCTACTAAGCTCTCTCTGTCTACTCAACTTCATACCTACCCTTCTTTGACAGAGTGGTCCACGTGATGTTTCATTTCCTTACCTCCCGTCCATCTCTCAACCCCCAGTAATGGACTGGTTTTTCATGGTAACCACTCATACTCAGAATGCTGGTGACCTCCTTGAGCCAGGCCCAGAGAGCATTTTACTCAAATTCTCCACACCCTGAGGCAACGCTGACCATCTCACTCAGGTTGAAAGAGTCCCTTTGTCTGCTTCTTTGATATGATCTCCGGGTGTTCCCTCCCATCTCTGGCTATGGTTCTGTTTCTAACCTTGCCTTCTCCCTCTGCCTCTAAGGAGATGGCTATCCCTGTTCTCTTTCTCAGTCTGTAAACTCTTCCTGAGATTTCTAATCCAAACACAGGGCTCTCTCACCCACAAGCAAGTGAATCCAAAAGTGATTCTCTCCATCCAGAACCTTCTGTTGAGCTCCAAAACTGACTTTTCAACTGGCTGCAGGAAATTTCCCGCTGACCCCTTTGACCCTGCAACTCAAAATGAAAAATCTTGCCACTCAAGTCTGACTCTCCGCCTGCAGACTTTCTTTAAGTAAATGGAACCATCTACACAGACATCCAAACCAGAAAACCTAGGATACTTTAAGCCTCTTTCTTCATCACCATACGAACTGTTTACTAGGTTTTGATAATTCTATGCAAAAAATCTCTTTATTCATTAAACAGATATTTATTGAGTGCCTGTGCCCATAATAATAGCATCAGTGCCAGTTGCTAACCCTTACTGGGCACGTACTATGAGTCAGGCACTACACTCAGCTCTGCATAAATGGAACCCTTTAACCTTCACAACCACCCTGCGAAACAGGTTTCGTTATCACCCCCAGCTTACTGGAGTTTGCAGCTAGTAAATGGCTGGGTCAGAACTCAACCCTGAACTGCCAAGAATCAAAGAACATGCTCTTGAGGGCTTCCGGTCAAGAAAGAAGTAGAGGCAAACATGGCTCTCCTCCTTGCACCACCAATATCAAAACTGCAACTAAACTACAGAACAACCATCACTCAGAACTGTCAGAAATCAAGCTGAATGGAAGTCCGACAACTATGGAACTAAAGAAACCACATCCGTCTGGACTGGTAGGAGACACAGACACACAGAGTGGGCTGGCCCACATCCACACGTGGTGGATAAAAATTCAGGAGGGTTACATGTGGAGCAGGGGGCTCCAGCCCACACCAGGGCCCCCAGCCCAGGGCTGCAGTGCCAGGAAGATAAACCCCCATACCTTCTGGCTACAAAAACCAGTGAGGTTTGAGTCAGTGAAAGGAATTGCTTAGTCCCAAGCAGTGCCTCTTAGAGTCTGCACACAGACTTACTCTCAGATTCGCCCTGTCTGGGCTCCAGCGCCAGGGTGGCAGCTTGGGGGGCACCAGTGGCATGCAGGGTGCCACTGCATTGTCTGGCATCACGGTGACAGCTGGAGAACAGCTTTCTCCCAGATGGAAGGGCGGGCAGGGCCATCGTTCCTTTTCTGAGCCCTCCCCACAGGGAGCCCCAGAGCTGGCAGGGAGGGGCCATATCTGGGACTCCATCGTCCTGGCTCACACAGTTTGCTCGGCCCTGGGGAATCCCTGAGGCTCCAGTCCTCAGAAGCTGTTAACAGTGGCTTTTCCATATGAATGGTTGGTCTTGGTTCAGGGTTCACATCTTCCTAAATCCTCTCAAACAAGCAATAGCAGGACTCGATGAGACTTCAGCCCCCATACTTCTAGCAAAGCAGCACCAGGACCAGCACTAGCAGAGCCATCTTTGGAGCACAGTTGTGCTTCAGCTGGATCGCCAAGCCCAGCACAAGTAGCAACCTCCTGCAGATTGCTTTGTAGCTCATGCGGGGTGGCTCTGGGTGGAATACAGGTGGTGGCTGACCCTGGCCTGCACCACCCGGGAAACACCAGAGCATGCTTACCCAGTAAACAGCTACAGACCAGGTCAGAATACCACCACCCAGCCCCTGCACGCAGAGCTGAAGTTGGTAGTCAGTGGTCAGAGCCAGTCCTTGCAGCCTACTGGCCTGGGTAAATCCCTCCCACTGACCAACGGCAATCAAGGCTCAACTACAAGAGGAGGGTGTACTCAGCCTGCACAGAGGGCGGCACACCTTGAGTATCCACCTTGGGTGATGGAGAGGCTATGCCACTAGACCCTTCAGAACACCTACATTAGGCCATACTACCAAGATAGAGAGTCGTAGCAGCTCTGCCTAATATAGAAGCAAATACAGGGAGGCTGCCAAAATGAAGAGACAAAAAAACATGGCCCCAATGAAAGAACAGATCAAAACTCCAGAAAAAGACTAAACAAAATGGAGATGAGCAATTTATCAGATGCACAATTCAAAACATTACTTATAGTGTTTTTTCCTCCCTTGCTGCTTGAAGATTGGCAGCCATCATGAATGACACCGTGACTATCCGGACCAGAAAGTTCATGACCAACAGACTACTTCAGCAGAAACAAATGGTCATTGATGTCCTTCACCCTGGTGAGGCAACAGTACCAAGACAGAAATTCGGGAAAAACTAGCCAAAATGTATAAGACCACACTAGATGTCATCTTTGTGTTTGGATTCAGAACCCATTTTGGTGGTGGCAAGACAACTGGCTTTGGCATGATTTATGATTCCTTGGATTATGCAAAGAAAAATGAACCCAAACACAGACTCACAAGACATGGCCTACATGAGAAAAAGAAGACCTCAAGAAAACAGAGAAAGGAACGCAAGAACAGAATGAAGAAAGTCAGGGGGACTGCAAAGGCCAATGTTGGTGCAGGCAAAAAGAAGGAGTAAAGATTCTTCGGTGACTTTATCTGTGGTGATTATTCAGATTTTTCATGAGAAGATTAATAAACTAAGAGTTAAAAAAAATTGGTTATAAGGATGCTCAAGGGACTTAGTGAGCGTCTTAACGGCATAAAAAAGATCCAGGCACAAATGAAGGATATAAAGGCAGAAATGACGTAAATAAAGAACAACTGACAGGGAATCAACAGTCAAGTGGATGAAACCGAGAATCAAAGCAATGATATGGAACATACGACACAAAAAACAACCAATCAGAACAAGAAAAAAAAGAACAACAACCAAAAAAAGGAGGATAGTATAAGGAGACTTGGGAGTCTAGGGCAACTTCCAGAGGTCCAACATTCACAGCATAGGTGTGCCAGAAGAAGAAGAGAAAGAAATTGGAAATCTATTTGAAAATATAATGAAAGAAAACTTTCCTAATTTAGTGAAGGAAGCACAGAGATTCCCAAACAAGATGGACGCAAAGAGGCCCACTCCAAGACACATAATTAAAATGCCAAAGGTTAAAGAAAGATAAAGAGAGAATCTTAAAAGCAGCAAGAGAAAAGCAGACAGTTACTGACAGGGGAATTCCTATAAGACTGTCAACTGATTTCTCAAAAGAAACTTTGGGGGCTAGAAGGGACTGGCAAGAAATATTGAAAGTCATGAAAAGCAGGTACCTACAGTGAAGATTGCTCCTGCCTGCAAAGTTGTCATTTAGAATCAAAAGGCAGATAAAGAGCTTCCTAGACAAGAAAAATCTGAAGGAGTTCATCAACACCAAACCATTATTATATGAAAAGTTAAAGGGACTTATTTAAGAAAAAGATCAAA
This sequence comes from Carollia perspicillata, assembly GCA_004027735.1. NCBI lineage: Eukaryota > Metazoa > Chordata > Mammalia > Chiroptera > Phyllostomidae > Carollia > Carollia perspicillata. The sequence continues at coordinate 25,293 of PVKM010012672.1, read as the reverse complement.
ACTATGAACAATAAAGTGGCAATAAATATGTGTCTATCAACAATTTGAATCTAAAAACCAAACTAAGCAAACAAGAAGAACAGAGACAAAATCATGGATACAGAGAACATTTTGAAGGTTGTCAGGTGGGAGGGGGGTGTGGGGAAATGGGTGAGGAGTTGAGGAGATTAAGCAGTACCAATTGGTAATCACAAAATGCCATGGGAATGTAAAGTACAGTGCAGGAAATGGAGTAGCCAAAGAAATTATATGCATGATCCATGGACAAAGGGGTGGGGATTGCCTGAGGGAGTGGGAGGTACTGGAGTGGGGGCAAAGAGGGAAAACTGGGACAACTGTAACAGCATAATCAATAAAATATAATTTAAAGAAAAATCATGGTCTTGATCACTACATTATATTGCCTCCCTTCCAAGTGCCAGGTTGTATGCTAGGCTCTTGGAATACAACCAAAGCCTACATACAAGCTATTGGGGAATACAAATGATCAAACAAGAATGGTAAATCATAGCATATGCCAATATAGGGAAGTACAAAGTGCCACAGAGCACATGACAGAAACAACTAGCCTGGACTTGGGGTAGTCAGAAAGACGTTCCAGAGGAAAATGAGTCCAAGTTGAGGCCAGACTGATTTATAGAAGTAAACCTAGTTGGAGGTGAGGAGAGGGTGGCTCAGACCTTGGTACCAGCATGAGAGGAGGCTTGAATGGGAGACTTAAGTGCCTTCAATAAATTAAAAGAAGTTCTGTACGGCTGGTATATAAAGTATGTGTATATGGGGGATGGGGTAAGAAGTCAGACAGACCATTCGTAACTATTTCGATACTATTCGATACTTAGATTTGGGGGTTTTATTGTGAAGGTGATAGAAATCCAGTGATGGGTTTTAAGAAAGGAGTGACATGACTGGGATTATTACAAGTCAATCCAGAGGTGTTCCAGCTCTCATCCTTTTTTTTATTTGGACTATTCAATAGCTTCCTAACTGGCCTTCCAGGATCTAGAACTGTGCTATATAATAAAGTAACCACTAGTCACATGTGGTTATTTAAATTTAGATATAGACTTCTGTCAAGATGGAGGCACAGTTAAACGCGCCTCCCCTTCCTCACACAACTATAGCAAAAAATACTACTGGACTACAAAACAAATATCACCCAGAATTGTCAGAAAATTGAGCTGTGTGGAAGTCTGACAACCAAGGATTTAAAGAAGCCACATTCATCCATATGGGTATGAGAGGGGAGGTAGGGAGATGGCAGAGAGGCTCGGAGACATGGAGAAGAGTGGAGAGGGGAACCAGTGGTCCCACATCCACATGCGGTGGATAGAAATTGGGAGTGATACCTTGGGAGTGAGGGATCCTAGCCCCAGACCAGACTACCCAACCAAGGTTCCAGTGCCAGGGAGATGAGTCCCCATAACTTCTGGCTATAAAAATCAGTTGGGGGGTGGTGCGCCAGAAGAAGCTGCAGGTTCTCAAGAGACTCCTCTTAAAGGGTCCACAATGGACATAGGATTCACTCAGACTCATCCCCTCTGGGATTCAGCACCAAGGCAACAGCTTGAAGGGCACCAGTGGCATACAGGGAGAGGGTGAAGTAACTGGCAACAGAGCTGGTGCCAGGAGACAGCTTCCTCCCAGACAAAACACGAGAGGCCAGGCAGCAGCATTGTCCCCTCTCCAAGCCCTCCCCCACACACAGCAACAGAGCTGTGACATGGGTTGCTCTGCCCTATACAACTTAACAGGTGCATTTTTCTACAATAGGCCATACTACTAAGACAGGGAGTCAAAGCAGCTCTATCTAATACACAGAAACAAACACAGGGAAGCTGCCAAAATATGGAGACCAAGAAATATGGCCCAAATGAAAGAACAGAACAAAACTCCAGAAAAATAACTAAATGAAAAGGAGATAAGCAACCTACCAGATGCAGAGTTCAAAACACTGGTTATCAGGATGCTTCAGGAACTCACTGGCATAAAAAGACCCAGGCAGAAATGAATGTTGCATTAAGTGAAATAAAGAAAAATCTACAGGGAACCAACAGTGGAGGGGATGAAGCCAAGAATCAAATCAACGATTTGGAATACAAGGAAGGAAAAAGCATTCAATCAGAACAGTAGGAAGAAAAAAGAATTAAAAAAAAAAAAACAACAAGGACAGACTTAGAAACTTCTGGGACATCTTTAAACATACCAACATCCGACTCATAGGGATGCCCGAAGGAGAAGCAGAAGAGCAAGAAATTGAAAACTTATTTGAAAAAATAATGAAAGAAAATTTTCCTAATTTGGTGAAGGAAATAGACATATAAGTCCAGGAAGCACAGAGAGTCCCAAAGAAGATGAACACAAAGAGGACCACACCAAGACACATCGTAATTAAAATGCCAAAGGTTAAAGATAAGAGAGAATCTTAAAAGCAGCAAGAGAAAAGCAGATGGTTACGTACAAAGGAGTTCCCATAACACTGTCAGCTGGTTTCTCAAAAGAAACTTTGCAGGCTAGAAGAGACTGGCAAGAATTATTCAAAGTGATGAAAAAGCAAAGACCTACAACCTAGATTATTCTATCCAACAAAGCTGTCATTTATAATTGAAAGGCAGATAAAGCACTTCCTAGACAAGGTAAAACTAAAGGAGTTCATCATCACCAAGCCATTATTATATGAAACACTAACAGGAATTATATAAGAAAAAGAACATCAAAATGATGAGCATTAAAATGGCAATAAATTCCCAACTATAATAACTGAATCCAAATAACAAACTAAGCAAACAAGCAGAACAGGAACAGAATCATAGATATGGAGATCATTTGGATGGTTATCAGTTGGGAGGGGAAAGAGGGAAAATGGGGGGGAAGTACAGGGAATAAGAAGCACAAAATAGTAGATACAAACAGACAGGCAGATGTTAAGAATAGTATAGTTAATGGAATAGCCAAAGAACGTATATGCATGACCCATGGACATGAATTAAGAGGGGATTACTGGGGGGAATGGCAGTACCAGGTGGAGGGGGGCAAAGGGGTAAAAACTGGGACAACTGTAGAAGCATAATCAATAAAACATATTAAAAATAAAAACATAAATTTAGATGTAGATTAAGAATAAATAAAATTTAAAATCCACAACTGCACTAGCCATATTACAAGTGCTCGATAGCCACTTGTAGCTAAGGGCTGCCACGATGAACAGTGCGGATTAAGAACACGCCCGTCATCCCAGATGTTCTACTGCACAGCGCTGCTCTAGTCCCTCCAATTCATCCTCTTCACTGAAGCTAGAACTGCCTTTCTAAAAGATAAACTTCTTTCGGTCATTCCTCTGGCTTAAAAGCCCTTGATGGGTCTCCACTGCTCTCAAAATTCAAATTTTTTCGCAGATCATATAATGCATTTCAAGTGTGTCTTTCCCTAGCCCTCCAGCCTCTCTTATAATTCCTCCGTAAGTCTGGAACTGTGAACATGGCTTCCGAAGAGACTTGCTTTTTCTTACTTTCATGCCTTTGCGCTGCCGGGAATGAGTCCCTGCGCACCCTCACAGAGCGAAACCTAACTCAACGGTCAAGACTTAAGCGTCCTTTTCCCCTGCAAGACTTCATTCGCCGCCCCCTACTTTCCAGGGGCCCAGGCGCTGTGCATCCCATTGCCATAGAGCGCATGAAATACAATGGTAGCTCTGCATGTCTGTCCCCCACCCAAACAACCACTTCCAAGAAGATAAAGATCTTTTTTTGCTTTTTCCATTCTCAGCGCCGGCTTTGAGAAGGCATAAATAAAACGTAAATGGATGGTTTGGGAGCTGCCCGGATGCCAGGACCTGAGGGCCGGGAAAAGAATTTGAGACTAATAATTGGGTGAGAAAATCTTAGGACAGGATAGGATTTGAGAGGAGGCAAAGGGCCAACCCCAGAGGGGCTCACATACCCGAAGTTTTCTTCTCCACCATTGCCACAACACAGCTGACGGAAGAAGTTACCGCGCGCGCGCGCTAAACCCTCCGCTTTGGTAAGGGACCGGTAACTTCCGGTGGCGTGTGCTTCTGCGCGCGCGCAAAATAATTCCAAAGCGGAATTACGCGATGTTCCCTTGGAGACGAGCAAGCTTTCTGCCATATTTTATAGGGGCCAATGTACTTCCGGTCTCAGTGTAGTTTTGTATTTTGTGGGAGCCCTGAAATGGGTCATTTTAAAGATGTGGTGCCAGTGGCCTTTCGAGAAACGTCCTTTTCCTTTGGTCCTTATTTGATGCTATTATCAGAAAGGCATCCCCTGGAGCTTCTCTCTAGGTAGTAGAAATGACAGGAGGGACTCCCAAAGATTGTGGGAAGGCTTGAGTGGGCAATCCGAGAGGTCGCTGATGACGCTCTGCTGATATTTCAACCCCTAGCTACCCTGGAGCTTCAGACTCTTCGGCACTTTCCCTCTCTTATGCTTGCTCCTCCTCTACTCGTTCCCGCTCCGCGCGCCCGCACAGCCTCTCTCAGTCTTTCGCCCCGCCGACGGGGCAGGGCTGTGGCAAAGACCCGCCTCCGCGTCTCGTCGGACCCGCGAGCGGTCACTTCCCCTCTCGGGGTTTCAGTTTCCTCAAGTGTCCGGGGAGCGGTGGGCTGGGCTGTCTCTGACCAAAGTCCTCAGCTCGTGCTCACCCGCCGGAGCCCCCGCCCCTCTTTCGCCTCGGCTCATCGGCCCCTCCGCCCGCACCGCGCAGTCCGCGCGCCGGCATCCAGAGACAATCCTCGCCTTGTCTGGGGCGCCGGCTTCTGGAGTTTTCTATAGCCTCCGGCTACGCCTTTTTTCCAGGGCGGAGCCCCGGCCCTGCTCCTCTTGGGTCTCACTGCAGCCCCGATCGACTTTCTAGAGCCGCCCCTCTCGGTAGTTGGGATCCAGGCACTCAGCCCGAGCCTGGTGCCGGCCTGAGTGCGGTCTCGGCCAGCTCCCCGCGATGGCCTCCTGGGGCCTGGGACTTCGGCTCCTGCTACTGTTGCTACTGCTGCTGCTGCCGCCACCTCCTGAGGCCGCGGCCTCGGCCTCCGGCCGTCCCCGGAGCGGCCACCCAGTTAACCCAGGTGAAACCCCCAGGGAGTGCCCGGTGAGCTCCGGGCTGACGTGTCTGCTGGCTGGGGCTTGGGGGAAGTTGGGGCGGCGCGGGGCAGTCTCTCCCCTGCCCAGCGTGCTCCTTGGGACTGAACCACTCGCTCCCGACCCTGAACTGTTTTCATCCTCCCCCTTTTAACTGACCCCGAATCCTGGGTGTCACTCCCATAGCTCTCCACTGGGGTCGAAGTTTCTCGGGGGGAAGATTTTACGAGGGAATGGGAAAAAGCAAGGGACTTTAGCAGAGTTTGAGGGAGGGGGCCTGAGGTGAGTGGAGCACGTGGGGCAGTGAGCTGGGTGAGTGGGTCCCGACTGCCAATTCTCGACTGGTGACAGAGAAGTTGCTGGTGATCACCGTGGCCACAGCCGAGACCGAAGGGTACCGGCGTTTCCTGCAATCCGCGGAGTTCTTCAACTACACAGTGCGGGTGAGAGGAATGCTCTTGCGGGCGCTAGGAAGTGGGGGTGGGTGGCTTCCAGCTGGAGGAGTGGGCAGAGGGCTGGATGCCTGGGGCCCCACGGTGAGCCTGGCCAGCTGAATCCTTTCCTGGCATGGTGGTTCTCCCCTACAGACCCTGGGCCTGGGAGAGGACTGGCGAGGGGGTGATGTGGCCCGAACCGTTGGTGGAGGACAGAAGGTCAGGTGGCTAAAGAAGGAAATGGAGAAATATGCAGACCAGGAGGATATGGTCATCATGTTTGTGGACAGGTAAAAAGGCTGGAGATGGGGAGAAATGGGTGGGGAAAACAAGAGGAAGGAGGTGAGGATACTGAGGGTCCTAGCGGCTGTCTGTTCATCCTGCCCTTCCTTGCCAGCTATGATGTGATTTTGGCTGGCAGCCCCTCAGAGCTGCTGAAGAAGTTCGTTCAGAGTGGCAGCCGCCTGCTGTTCTCTGCGGAGAGCTTCTGCTGGCCTGAGTGGGGGCTGGCAGAGCAGTACCCTGAGGTGGGCACAGGGAAGCGCTTCCTCAACTCTGGTGGTGAGTGGCAGAGTGCCTGAAGCAGAGGGGCTGAGAGTGTGGGGTCTGGAGTGTTCCAGGTGCCTAGGAGCCAGAGAGGGAGTGAGGACAGGTTCATGGGACCATGGGAGTCTTTGAGTCAGCACCTCCCCGCCCCTACAGGATTCATTGGCTTCGCTCCTACCATCCACCAAATTGTCCGCCAGTGGAAGTACAAGGACGATGATGATGATCAGCTGTTCTACACTCGACTCTACCTGGACCCAGGACTGAGGGTAGGGCCAGACAGAGGAGGGGTGACCACTTGCAGCCCTGGGGGCATGGCAGACCTCAGGCTGAATGGGAGGGAAGGGGTCAAGGGGTTGGGGGGAAGATGTAAAGAGAAAAGAGTGAGAGATGATGTCTCACCCCTTCCTGAATTAACTGCCCCATCTCATCCCATCCAGGAGAAACTCAGCCTTAATCTGGATCATAAATCACGGATCTTTCAGAACCTCAATGGGGCGTTAGGTGAGTAGAAAGACAATCAGAAGGGGAGATAAGAGAGGCTGCTGGGGTCCTGAATTAGGGAGGAGCTCCTGGTGGAACTAGGGGGATCTTCAATTCACCTTCATGTTAACTTTATTAAACATCTGAATGGCTGATAGGTAAAGTTGCACAGTGCTAACAGTAGTAAAAGCAGTGGCCATCATACTAACACCTATGAAAATACTATGTGTCAAGGCCCTGGGCCAGGGGCTTTATTTCTGTAATCTCATTAACACAGCAATCCTACAAAGCAGGGCTGGGGTCTGTGGTCGTCTACCTCTTACAGATAAGGAAACTCCCTCTCTGAGGGGCTGGTGGCTTGCTCAGGTCACACCAATAGTAAGTGGAGGAGGTCCCCAGGAGGTTATCAGAGAAGCTAGATTCTCTCCTATTTAGAAGCACCTGCTGCTCCGCAGCTTCAAGAGGAAGGGAGTCTAAATCCTGACCTTTCTTCCCCAGATGAGGTGGTTTTAAAGTTTGATCGGAATCGTGTGCGTATACGGAATGTGGCCTATGATACGCTTCCTGTGGTGGTGCATGGGAACGGTCCCACCAAGGTGCCCTGGTGACTCACACCCTCAGCCCCATACCTGGTCCCAGCCCCTTACCCTGTCCCAGGCTTGGCCCCACAACCTCTGTCCCTGCCCCAGACCTCGTCTTAGCCCCAAGGTCCCTCCAACCCTTCTGAGCATTCGGTCCTCCTCAGCCCCAGCCGCAGACGTGCTAGGAGAGGTTCTAAGTGTCCACTGCCCCCCCACTTCCTTGTTCCTGCCTGTCTACCTGATCTTCCTCATGTCTGGTCCTGGACTCCTCTGTCTCAGCCTCTCTTTCTGTCTCTCCCAACAGCTCCAGCTGAATTACCTGGGAAACTATGTCCCCAATGGCTGGACTCCTGGGGGAGGCTGTGGGTTCTGTGACCGGGACCGGAGGACACTCCCGGGGGGGCAGGTGAGGAGCAGTAGGGCAGGAGAGCATGTTGAAGCAGGGGATGCAGGGAGAGCGTGCTGGACAGCGGTGGGGGGCAGAGCTCCAAACCCCCAAACCTGGCCAGGTGGGTGGTAGAAGACAGACCGGGTGGGGTTTCTGGGCTTTCCTCTGAGCCCTGTCATGTATCTTCCAGCCTCCCCCCCGGGTGCTTCTGGCTGTGTTTGTAGAACAACCTACTCCATTCCTGCCCCGCTTCCTGCAACGGCTGATGCTCCTGGACTATCCCCCAGACAGGATCACCCTTTTCCTGCATAACAATGTAAGACACCCTGGCAGCCTCTCCCTGTGGGCCCTCCCGAGGGACCTGCCCAGACGGACTCCTGCTCCCCCCACTCCAGATTGCTTCCTACACCCTGTTCACTCGCCTCCTCTCCTCTCCATCGAACCCCTCAGGGGTCACCTTTTCTGCCCTCTCAGCACCCTCTCCCGTTTCCTCCCATCTCCAGGAGGTGTACCACGAGCCCCACATTGCAGACGCCTGGCCTCAGCTCCAGGACCACTTCTCAGCAGTGAAGCTGGTGGGGCCAGAAGAGGCCCTGACTCCAGGCGAGGCCAGGGACATGGCCATGTGAGTGAAACCTGGGCAGGGAAGACTGGTAGGGGAGAAAGGGGTGGGCGGGGGTGAGGCTGCCACCCACTGCGCCACCCTTCCCTCTCCATCCACCATCCAGCTTTTCCATGGCCCCCACAGTGCTGCCTGCCCAGCATTCTGCCCCTCCCTTGCCCCTCGTTCACAGACTAGACATCCTGGGGCAGTTCCAGAGAGGAGGAGCTTCTCCCACTCTGCAGTCCCCTCCCTTCCCCACCTGCTTCAATTTCAGTTCCTTTGTCTGTTGGTCTGTCCCCACCAGGGACAGCTGTCGGCAGGACCCCGAGTGTGAATTCTACTTCAGCCTGGATGCTGATGCCGTCATTACCAACCAGCAGGCCCTGCGCATCCTCATTGACGAGAACAGGTTACTTTCCCGGCTCAGCCAAAGGGCCCCCAAGTAGTCCCCCAGAAGCCTCCAGCTCCTTCCCTGGGCATGGGACTCTCCTCTGCCCAGTCCTCACCTCCCCCTGTTCATAGGAAGGTCATAGCACCCATGCTGTCCCGCCACGGGAAGCTATGGTCCAACTTCTGGGGAGCCCTGAGCCCCGATGAGTACTACGCCCGCTCTGAGGACTACGTGGAGCTGGTGCAGCGGAAGCGAGTGTGAGTCCTGCCGGGGCTGCCGCCCCTCTCCTCCTCCCGCCTAGGCCTGAACAATCTCAGGGATCTGGTGTGGCTCTGGGGTAGGACCTGACCATGGAGCGGGACATGAGAGGGTTGCAACCAGCAGTACTTAACAGAGGAAGTGAGAGGGCTTCCTGGCTCAGAGAGTGGGGCTCAGAGAGGGGAGGGGCTCCAAGGCTAAACTGGGCAGAATTGTGGGTGCCACCCACCTTGCTGACCCTAGCGTGGGTACCTCCAGGGGCGTGTGGAATGTGCCCTACATTTCCCAGGCATATGTGATCCAAGGGGAGACCCTAAGGACAGAGCTGCCCCAGAGGGAGGTGTTTTCGGGCAGCGACACTGACCCAGACATGGCCTTCTGTAAGAGCCTGCGGGAGAAGGTGAGCAGGGCAGTTGGACCCAGTGCTGGGGTGCTGGGAGGTGCTGAGACCCTGTGTCTCCTTCTCACACCCTCTCTCCGCTCCAGGGCATCTTCCTCCACCTCAGCAATCAGCACGAGTTTGGCCGACTCCTGGCCACTTCCCGTTATGACACAGACCACCTGCATCCCGACCTCTGGCAGATCTTTGACAACCCCATAGTGAGTAGTGGGCCCCTTGCTCAAAGAATGTGAGTGCCCTTCACTGTTGGAGGGTGTGTGTGGGCATGCACACCCTTGCAGGACCTGCTGCTGCCCAGGGAGGGGCTGTCCAGGTGCTGGGGCTTCCTGGCTGGGACTAGAGGAAGCAAAAAGACACACGTGGAGGTGTGCTCCCCTGCCTCCTCCCCAGGACTGGAAGGAGCAGTACATTCACAAGAACTACAGCCGGGCCCTTGAAGGGGAGGGACTCGTGGAACAGGTAAGCCCCACTCAGGATTCCTGACTGTCCCGATGGCTGTCACCGACTTGGGTCCACTGCTTGGACTAGTGGTTCCCAAACGGACTTCCCCCAGGTGCCTTAGGGTTTTCTGCTTGAGCAAGATGAAGGCAAAGGCTGATCAGATAGGCTTTCAGCCCCCCACCCCAGCGTTAGTCAGTGAGCCTCTCTTGTCTACTGGGTACATTGGTATTACAGGCAAAATGCCATTTTTATAAAGAAGTCTGAAAAGCACAGTCCCAGAACCTGCGGCCCAGGACTCTCCTGCCGTTTGTGCCGTGTTCTCGGTGCTGTTCCCTCCGTGTCTGGCCCAGGCTCTCCTGGCTGAGCCCTTGCCGCAGCCCATCCCCATGCTCCAGTCCCGTTCCCCTAGCCTCTCTCAGCTCCCAGCTTCCCTTTCTGCTCCCTGCTTTTTCTGTCCTTCATTGGCTGCCGGTCCCCTTCCTGAGTGTGTCCCAGCCCCGTTGTTCTTCCCTGGCTGTTCTCAGCCATGCCCAGATGTGTACTGGTTCCCTCTGCTGTCGGACCAAATGTGTGATGAGCTGGTGGAGGAGATGGAGCACTACGGCCAGTGGTCAGGAGGCCGGCATGAGGTGAGAGGGGCTGGGGCGGAGCAGGGTGGGGCCTTCTAGGAAGAGTGAGGTGCTGGGTCTGTGATGGAGGGAAAGTAGTACCAGGAGAGTGGGGACAGAGAGATGTCCGCAACAGGGAGAGGGCCCATAAGGGTCACAACTGCATTCATTTATTCATTCAAGAAATCCTTACTGGGCAAGCGCTGGGTGCCAGCCACGGACCTAGGTTGTGCAGATGCGCTGGTGGGCTGTGCAGGCCATACTTGCCCTCTCAGCTGTGCTGTTGTTAGCAGCAGCAGCCCAGGTACTGTGGCAGCCAGAGAAGGGCCCCCTGGCCCACACGTGACGTGGGGGACCAAGGGGCTTCACAGAAGTGGTGATGTCTCAGCTCAGACTTGAAGAGACTGTAAGAGCGAGTCAAGCTAAGAAGTGGTTGAGGCTGTTCCAGATGAGGGAACACAGGCTTTAAGGCCTGGGAGCAGGAGGAGCGGGCAATGGGACAGGGGCTGGCACTGCTGTCAGGGGCTCAGTGCCCACTGTGCACAGGACTCCAGACTGGCCGGAGGCTACGAGAACGTGCCCACTGTGGACATCCACATGAAGCAGGTGGGCTATGAGGACCAGTGGCTGCAGCTGCTGAGGACATACGTGGGGCCCATGACCGAGAAGCTGTTCCCAGGCTACCACACCAAGGTGGGCTGCCGCTCCTGCCACCCTTGCCCCTTCAAACTTCCCACACCCCAGTCCAAACTGGGAGTTTCCACACAGCACCCTTGCGGCCCCTGTAGCATTTGGGGCCCCCTGGGAAGAAATACCACGGGAGAGCTGCCCTGGAGGGAGCCTGCCCAGCTCCTGCGGCCACTCCCACTCCCTGGACGGGGGCCTGTCACCTCCTTAGAAGGGCCCCTCAACCTGAAGGTCATCCCTCCACCCTCGTTTCTTGTGTCCCCCCAGACCCGGGCAGTGATGAACTTTGTGGTCCGCTACCGGCCAGATGAACAGCCCTCTCTACGGCCACATCATGATTCATCCACCTTTACTCTCAACGTCGCCCTTAACCACAAGGGCCTGGATTATGAGGTGAGCCCCCAGTGTCTTCCTGTTCCCGCGTATGGCCAGGGTCCCTACACACACTCTCTCTCTTCCACTGGGACCCTGTGTCTGCCTCTTACAACCCTGCATGCAGCCCGCAGTCTCCCTCCCTGCCCTCAGCCTTCACCCTGTGCGTTCCCCAGTTTCTTCGCTGGTACCCTTTCTTGGATCACTTCTAGGCTGGCTTCCTCCTCCTTCCTCCTGTGTCTCCCCAAGCCCCCTGCCTCCCCCTCCCTTATCTTTTTGATCTGCCTCATGCGTCCTTGTATCTGTCTACCCCCAACCCCATGTCTTCTCACTATCCCCTTCTGTCCCCTTCCCAGGGAGGTGGCTGCCGCTTCCTGCGCTATGACTGTGTGGTCTCAGCCCCACGGAAGGGCTGGGGGCTCCTGCACCCTGGCCGTCTCACCCATTACCACGAGGGGCTGCCCACCACGAGGGGCACTCGCTACATCATGGTGTCCTTTGTCGACCCCTGATGCTCAACCACTCTGCCAGACCTCTCCTACCATCGTGCCTTCTCGTGCCCTACTCCTCGGAGGGCGCCTGTCTGGCTCCTCGCTCACGGAGTGTGCATCCGGTGTGTCTGGGACTGAATGTCTCACCCCAGTGTCTCCCACAACACACAGCTGTCTCAGGAAGCCCCTGGAGCCCCCTGGAGCCTCCCCTCAGCCCCGAGGGTTCGTGGAGAAAGAGTTTCTGGGGAGGTTCCCCGTGCGATAACTTATTGTTTCTTAGCCTCACTCCCAGTAAAGGAGGATTTGTAATTCTTGCCTCCATTTATTGTCTTTCACCTGCCTGTTGACCTTGTACCCCTCCTGCCATCCAGAGTAGGGAGAGACTGGAGTTACTCCAGAGAAAGAGAACCGAGAAGAGGAAAGGGCAGAAGCAGAGTGTATGGGAACCTGGAAGCTTCCCTGGATCCCATTCCTCATTGCCCTTTATTGACCAAGCTGGGGAATTACCATAGAAGGGCCAAACCAAAAGACCTCATTGTCAGGTTCAGTTGAAAGTCATCCCCACCCAGCCCGCACACACTTCTCCCTGATTCTCTCATCACTTGATGGCACTTCTTTTTTTTTTAAGATTTTATTCGTTTATCTTTAGAGGGGAAGAGAAGGAGAGAGGGAGAGAAACATCAATGTACGGTTGCCTCTTGTGCGTCCCCTGCCAGGAACTGGCCTGCAGCCCAGGCATGTGTCCTGACTGGGAATCGAAACTCGATCCCTTTGTTCGCAGGCCCGCACTCAATCCACTGAGCTACACTAGCCAGGGCTTGATGGCACTTCTTTACATTAAGGGTGGAATGGCATATTCCTGAGCTGGGCCTCAGGGACAGTGCTGAGAGAAGGGAGGCTCCTTGGAGGCACATGTCCTATGAGGGAAGGCAGGCCGGGGCCTTAACTGCTGCTGTGGGGACCTAATCTCTTTGTTGTGGGGTGTCAGGAAAGGGGAAGCCCTTGTGGGTCTTCCAAGGAAAACTTCCTGGAAGAGGAATATGAAGTAGCCTTGGAAAAGAGACTTTCTCACAACCTGTGAAGTAACAAAAGTGTTTACACTTCTATTTATTATTTGTCAAAGATTTTATTTATTCTTGGAGAGAGGGGAAGGGAGGGAGAAAGAGAGGGAAAGAAACATCGATGTGAGAGAGAAACACCGACCAGCTGCCTCTCACAGGTACCCCAAACTAGGATGACCTGAGACCCAACCCCTCGCACTCTGACCTGGAATTGAACCAATTGAGCCACACTGGCCCGAGTTGAAAGTGTTTACACTTCTACTTTCTTTTTTTTAAAAGAGTATTTATTTTAGGGAGAGGGAAGGGAGGGAGAAAGAGAAGGAGAGAAACATCAATGTGTGGCTGCCTCTCATGCGCCCCCCACTGGTGACCCAGCCAGCAACCCAGGCCTGTGCCCCGACTGAGAATTGAACCTGCGACCCCTTGATTCTCAGGCTGGCACTCAAACCACTGAGCCACATCAGCCACGGCCGAAAGTGTTTACATTATTAAATGGTTGAAAAGAAACAAAAGAATCATATTTTGTCATAGGTGGAAATGATAGGACGTTCAAATTTCAATGTCCCAAATAAAATGTTGGAACCACACTCCACTGCCCACAACAGATGAGACCTCCTGAGAGCAAGTCTTGCCTGCAGCCTCTAGGGGGCTGTCGAGCTCTTGCCAAGACCCCTCCACCCAGGAACCCTGAGGACAGATGGCTGGGCCTGCCCCTTCAGCTTGGTCTTTCCCAGCCTTGTACCAACCAGCCTACCTTACTGAATTTATCTCCCAACTGATCCCTTGCAGAAAAAGCCTTTTAAAAACCAAGAAAGCCTGTTTACCTGTCCCAGGACATTTCCTACCTCCTGCCTAGACCCCCAGGAAAACTTCCCTAAGAAGCCTTCCTTGTTGAGGGCATGTGGGGTCAGTGGGTGGGTCACCTTACCATGTGGACTGAGCACTTCTCTGGCCAGACTTTCGAGTTCCCCTCAGCCTGGCTCCCCGCACCCCTGCCTTCGTCTCATGCCCCGTAGATGGATGTGGGCTGAGCAGGGGCAGAAGGAAATACCTCCTGGTAAGGTCCTGGATGGGGAAGGCTGCACGAGAGTGGGGCAGATAGAAAGTGTGTGCCAGCCCGAGCAGCGGGTCCTGGGCGTTGGAAGCTGGCTGATCCTGTCTCCTCCGGGGGTGCATTTCCTTACAGAGCCTCTCCCAGCACCAGGCACCCATCACAAGGGCTGCAGTGATAAGCCCATTACTCGCCTCTTGTTGCTTACAGTTTAGGGAAGACCTTCATCGGGAAATCACCATGACGGAGGGAAAATATTTTATGCTAGGAGAGCAGCAACAGAGACCCTTGAGTCAGACTTTCCTAAAACAGTGGCATTCCCTCTGCCAGCGCATCCTGTCCTTAACAAGGCCTGACCTCGCTATGTTACTGGAGCCTAACACATTGGAGTTTTATCAGAGCTTGACAAACCTAGAGAAAGGGCAATGTCCAACTCAGCCCCCTCTACTACCCTGAGAAGCCTGCGGGGAGCACACAGCCCAGGGCACAGGCTCACTCAACCATCGAGACCTTGGTCTTAGACCTGTAGAATGCTTCCCCGTCCTCACACCATCCTGCCACATCACTAAAGGCCTGTTTTACCTAGTACATTATGTCTGGCTTTCAACAATAACAAAAAAAAATGTTTTTCAAATACAGGACTGGCCCTGGCTGGTGTGGCTCAGTGTATTGAGCACCGGCCTCCAAACCGCATGGTCGCCCATTTGATTTCCAGTCAGGGCACATGCCTGGGTTGTGTGGGCTTGGTCCCCAGCTAGGGGTGTGCAGGAGGCAACTGGTGGATGTATCTCCTGCACATTGATGTTTCTCTCCCTCTCTCTAAAAGTAAATAAATAAAATAGTTAACCAAAAAGTTAATATATATATATGTATATACATATATATGTATATACATATATATACACTCACACACATATATATATGACATACTAAAAGGAAAAAGTGCAGATTGAAGAGGCAGCAAACATCGCAACCAGACTCAGATACAGTAGTGATGTTGGCATCAAGTGCACCTGGAATTTTCAAAAAAGAGAAAGAAAAAGTGACATTCCCTGACCTGGAGAAGGTGCCAGCTCCCACAGGCCTCTGGTCATTGCTGCGTAGGGCCATGGTGATAGTGAGGACTGGCTCCAGCCCACTTGGAGGGCGTGCCTGCTGTGCAGTGGGCCCTCTTGGAGGGGCTCACTGATCCTAAGATTTACCCACAAAGTCCTTCCCTCTGGAGGGGCTCTGCACCCAGTCCTAGGCTGACTAAGGGGTTTTCAAGCAGCTCTCACTTGTGTTGGGAGCCCTGCCATTCACAGTACACAGCACTTTGGAAACATGCCCTCTCCCCCGCACCCCCCTTCCTGGTCACAGTCCCAGACCTCTGCTAGCTGGCTTTTCACGGAGGGGGAGGTCCTGACAGCCACAAAATCCAAACACCTTCCTCAAACCCACTCCACCACCCCCACCCTGCTCTTTCCCAGAGCTCTGGTAGTGAGTGGTTAACCCTTCCTCACTGGGGCTCAGCAGAGCCTAGTGGGCCAGTCAGCAAAGGGGATGTAAGTGGGGTGGAACCAGGGCCGGGGGTCAAAGCCAATGGGTTGGGCCAGAAGGAGTGTGTTTCAGAGTCCACGGTGGCCCCTGTGCAGTCCCCCTCTACAAAATGCCAGCCTCATGCAGCCACTTGTCTCCAAGTGTTTGCTGTCCTGCAGTGGGTCTTCTCCTTCTTGGCATTGGGTGAGTCCCTGAAGCACTGCACCGAACCTCCTCACACACACCTGGAGCTCTGCTTCCCCATTACAACAAGGGAGGGAGGCGGAGCAGGATCCCCCAGGTCCTTGAAGGAGTGTGAAGGAATTAGGTGGGACAGGAGAGGGGTCAAAGAGGAAACTTTGGGACTTAAACGCCTGGGTCCTGAAACCCTCTTCCCCATTCTCCAGCCGAGGTGTGCCTGGCTGTGCTGCTCCTTGCACTACTGGCCGGGCCTGGACCCTAGGTCCTCTACCTGGTCTGGCTCTATGGAGACAGGGACACCCCACAAGCAGGAGGTCGCGGATCTGCCTGGGTCCGCAACTGGGCCATCTGGAAACATTTCCGGGACTACTTCCCCATCTCGGTGAGGGTCCCCAGGAACCGGGTGTGGGGTTGGGGTCAGGGATACAGAATAGACGCTTCGGACCATCATTCCCAAAAGTCCAATCTCGTCGTCGGGGTTGGGTGTGCACCCTCTGTCCCCCAGCTGGTTAAAACCGCAGAGTTGGATCCCTCCCACAACTATCTCTTCGGCTTCCATCCTCACGGCGTCCTGGTCATCGGACCCGTCGGCAACTTCTGTACAGAGGCCACGGGCTTCTCACGCACCTTCCCCGGCCTGTGCCCGCACCTGCGCGTGCTGCCCTGTCGGTTTCGTCTACCTCTCTTCCGGGACGACATCCTGAGCAGTGGTGAGGAGTGGGGAGCCCGAGCTCCGGAGCGCTAATCCCTGCTGTCACCTCGTACCTGCATTCCTCCCGTTGCGGGCGGGGAGGGGGGGGGGTGTTCCTGGTCCCAGCACTACCTGCCCCTCCTCCCTCTCCTCTCCTCTGGAAGACCCAGGCATCGGCCGCCCCACACCCCAACTTCCCCAGCCTTTGCCTTTCCCCAGGTTTGGTGTCCTCCGCCAAGGCCAGCGCCGCTTATCTGTTGTCCCGGCCTGGGGGCGGCCAGGTGGCGGTCCTGGCCGTAGGAGGACCCCTGGAGGCGCTGGAGGGAAAGCCCGGAGCGCTGAGTCTCCGGATCCGGAATCAGAAGGGATTTGTCAAGTTGGCGCTGGAACACGGGTGAGGAAGCGCCGGCGGCCCGAGGGGCACGCCCTGGACTAGACTGTGAAGGAGCAGAACGGCGTGCCCCGTGGGCCCAGAGTCAGGTGTGCCTCTGCTCGCCCAGGGCCTCTCTGGTGCCTGTCTTCTCTTTTGGGGAGAACGAGCTCTTCCAGCAGTTCCCGAACCCGCCGGGCTCCTGGGTGCGGAGGGCTCAGGAAGCGCTGCAGCGGGTGCTGAGCGTGGCCCTGCGGCTGTTCCACGGCCGCCGGGGCCTCCTCCTGACCTTCCGCGAGCTGGCCTACACAGTAGGTGAGCCAGGGCCCGCCCACTCCTCGGCTGCTCCGCCCTGGCACGCTTCCCGCCCGGGGCTGCAAAGGTCACGGGTTGGGGCCTGTAATCCTGGCTGCCCGCCGCGGTAGGCCCCGCAGGCTTACCCGGGGCGGCTGGCCTTTGACAACCGCTGGGGCTGTGACCTCTGTTCCCCGACGGTCGCTGCGGGAGGGAGGGAAGGGGAGAGGCTGTCCCAGCGAGCGCGGTCTCCCGGATCCGCTCACAGTAGGGGCCCCAATCCCGGTGCAGCGAAGCCCGCGGCCCAGCCGGGCGCAGGTGGACACGCTGCAAGCGCTGTACGTGGAGAGGCTCACGCGGCTGTTCGAAGAGCACAAGGGGCGCTACGGAGTCCCAGCCGACCGGCACCTCGTCCTCACCTAGGTGCGCCGCCGCCTCCCACTTCTTACTGGACGCCTCGGTGACTAGGGAAGGGGTACTGGAATTAAAGGCGGGAACAGACCATCGGTGTTTGTGTGTTTGTGCACAGCGGGGGAGGCGTGCGCTTGCCACAGCTCATCCCCATCTCCTACCCGCTCCTTCCCCTCCTGGCCGAAGCTCCGGTTGGCCTGGACACTCCAGGAGACCTTCAGGCAGATCCCGGGCACGTGAGCTCAGACTGCGGCGGGGCCCAGTCCCTGAGCTCTCCAGCACCTTCCCAGTCCTTTCCGCACGATGGTTGCCTCACCTCCCTCGCACGGCTCCTCCCTCCTTCCCGCCCTGCAGCCAGCCCTGGCTCACACACTCTGGAAGCTCAAAGATCAGTCTCAGAACGGCTTCAAGACGTCTGGGTCAAAGGACCTCCTCATCCACAACTCCCCCCGCACACACACGCATCCCGGGAGGTCCCAAAGGCTCCGCCCCTGCACAAGAAAGCCTTCGCAGACACCTGCGGGAACTTTCCTCATCTGTCCTCTGGGTGCTGGAGACCTGCTGGCAGAGGGCAGCTACTGGGATAGGAGTCTCCACTTTCCTGCAGCCCTCCTGCACCATGAAAACCCAGAAGCAGTGGCTGGAAATAGCAAGCATCTGCCATTACGTGCTAAATTTCCTCTTCCTGGGTGCAAAGAGTGGGAGAGGCATGGGTGCCTGGGGTCTGCAGCGGGTGAAGGGACTGGGGGGAGAAAGGCTGGAGTCCCACTCACCTGGATGCCCGAGGGCAAAGAGAAGGGGGGGAGGTCGATTGGATATGAGAGTTGGCAGGAGGATAAGGTATGTGAGGGTGGAGGACAGGAACCTGGATGAAATGACAGTTTCAAAAGCTAACTGGTTTTTCTTTCTCTTCTTTCACCCAGGTCTTTTCTCAGCCCTTCTTTTAGTCTGGCTCCTCTTCACATCCCTCTGGCCATTTTCTGTTCTCTACGCGGCATGGCTCTTCCTAGACCGGGACACACCCAACCGAGGTGAGTTTTGGAAGGGGATCCGTGCAGTGAGAAATGGCAGCTCGGTGTCTCAGGGGCTTCTTCCACCCCTGTCTCTCTGCTCCAAGGTGGAAGGCGGTGTGAGTGGATAAGGAACTGGCCAATGTGGAAACATCTAAGGGATTATCATTCTGTCAAGGTGAAAGGTTACCCTCCAAAGACTCTCTGCCTCCTCCTTTTCCCTCCCCTCTGCCACCTATTCACCACTCCCTGTGCCGCCAAAGCTAAGGCAATGGGGCAGGGGGTGGAATGGTGTTCAAGAGTGGGCCCCCTCTGCCCTTGACCCCATCCTGGGACCTTGAACTCTGAAGTCTGTTGGGGTGGGGGAAAACACTTTTCAGTGGGTGTCCTGACTTCTATGCTTTCTTCCCCTCATTTTGCCCAACACCCCAAAGCTGGTGAAAACAGTAGAGCTGCCCCCTGACCGGAATTATGTGTTTGGCGCCCACCCACATGGGATCATGTGCATCGGAAGCTTCTGTAATTTCTCCACGGAGAGCACCGGTTTCTCCCAGCAGTTCCCTGGACTTCGGCCCTCACTAGTCGTGCTGAACTTACTCTTCTACTTCCCAGTCTGTCGTGACTACATCATGTCCTTTGGTGAGCTTCCAGCTGAGTGGGAGGAGGTGCCCTCCAGCCAGGGCGGTCCCCACCCACTCAGCTCAGGGATCTGGCCTGAACACAGGCCCGGTTCACAGACAGCATCAGTGAACAGCTCTGGAGCAAGTGTCCTTGCTGGAACAGATACCACAGGGCACAGAGACATGGGCACAGTGGAGAGGGCAGCTTGGAAGGAATGGAATGTAGGGCTCACCCTTCAGATTCTAAAGGATGGAGTGAGGGGCTGGGGAGCCAAGGAGGGGGTGTTGACTGCTCCCCACCTCCTCATACCTGCAGGAGTATGTTCTGTGAACCGCCGGGGCCTGGACTTTATTCTGTCACGGCCCCAGCTTGGGCAGGCTGTGATCATCGTGGTTGGGGGTGCCCAGGAGGCCCTGCATTCAGTCCCAGGGGAGCATCACCTTGTTCTCCGGAATCGCAAAGGCTTTGTGCGCCTGGCACTGAGGCATGGGTGAGTGGCGTGCTGGTGCCCAGTCCAAGGCTGCTCTCTTTATTTAAAAATATTTTGTTTATTATTTTTATCTTTTTAAAGGTTTTATTTTGTTTTTTGGAGAGAGGGGAAGGGAGGGAGAGAGTGGGGGAGAGAAACATCAGTGTGTGAGAGATTGACTCTCGCAGGCTGGCACTCAATCTGCTGAGCCACACCAGCCAGGGTCAAGTCTGCTTTTTTTTTTTTAAAGATTTTATTTATTTTTCTTTAGAGGGGAAGGGAAGGAGAGAGGGAGAGAAACATCAATATATGGTTGCCTCTCGTGTGTCCCCTGCTGGGAACTGGCCTGCAACCCAGGCATGTGCCTTGACTGGGAATCAAACCGCAATCCTTTGGTTCGCAGGCCCGCGCTCAACCCACTGAGCTGCACCAGCCAGGGCTCAAGTCTGATTTTAATGGTCAGAACTTCACAATGTGTCTGGGGTTGCACACTCTCCATCCCTACATATCCAGCTCCCAGTAGGTTGGGCTGTGTGTTCCCAGAGTTCACACTGTGCCCTAAACCCAAAGGCATTTTGTCAGTGCTTGAGTGTTTACTCTGTACCAAGCACTACATCCATTTTCCAGGCTTCCTCTCGCTCCCAGAGAGTCAAGGTCATGGTGAAAATAGCAGACTCTCAGATCAGAAGCATGGGGGTCAAATCCTTCTCTGACACTATTTGAAAAGCAAGACCTTAGCCATGTATCTTTACCTGTGAAATAGAGTTAACCCCTGCCTTGCGGTGATGTAGTTGTAATAACCACATGAAGAAATGTATGCAGGAAGGTTTAGCACACAATCATTTCTCAGGAAATGGGAGTCCCCTCTTCCATATCTTTCTCTGCAGCTGTTGTCATTTGCTTTAAAGGCCTTGGGAAGTGGAATCACGAGGTGTGGGGAGGGGCATGCTATTCTCTGGGGCTCCCAGAGCTGCTGGCCTGACCATGGCTCTTCTCTGTTGCCTCCCCTTCCCAGGGCCTCCTTGGTGCCTGTGTACTCCTTTGGGGAGAATGATGTCTTCAGACATAAGGTTTTTGCCCAAGACTCCTGGCAGCACCTGTGCCAAATCACCTTCAAGAAGTTCATAGGCTTTACTCCTTGTGTCTTCTGGGGCCGCAGTCTCTTCTCTGCTAACTCTGGCGGCTTGCTGCCCTTCCCTGTGCCCATCACCACTGTGGGTGAGTCCTCATTTCCAGGGAAGAAGGCTGCCATCAGCTGTGTGGGCAACAGAGGCCTCGCCTCACCTGTCTCCCCTTTCCCTGCAGTGGGCCGCCCCATCCCGGTGCCCCAGCGCCTCCACCCCACCGACGAGGAAGTTGACCACTACCACCAGCTCTACATGAAGGCTCTGCAGCAACTGTTTGAGGAACACAAGGAAACCTATGGTGTCCCTGCTTCTACTCACCTCACCCTCATATAGTCCTGGCCCTGCTCCTGCCCCACCCCCACCCCTGAGCTCCTGATCCCAGGGCAATGAGACCCTCCCCCCCCATACCTACTGCCTTGTCTAGTCCTCCAATAAAAGCTAGTTCTCTCCGACCACTACTTGGTAGAGTCAGATGCTTCCAGGGCTGACATTCTCGCTCTGGGAGTTAACATGCCCAGGCATAATCAGCACCCATCCTAACGTGCTACAGAGTTGCTGCCTTAGGTTGGGTATCGGGACCCTAAATTCTTCTTCCAGTGAGAATTAATTCTGCTGTGTGAACTTGCATAAGTCTCCTCCCTTTGCTGAGCCCCTTCTCCCTCTGTAACTGTAGTCATCTGCTTAGTTAAGAGGCTTTTGGACTAAACTGGGGAGGGTGGGAGGAGTAGGCTTTGAAGGATAAGCAGCATTTAGGTAAGTGGAAAAGATAGTGTGGATAGTGGCATACTATGGGAAACGCTGAGCTTGGTCCAGGGTACCTGATAGTATAGAGAATGGAATGATCCCAGTGGTAGAAAAGGTAGTTAAGTGCATAGCTTGCTTCTGTACCTGCTCCTCATCTTTGAAGTTTCCTTGGGGCTGGGAGATCAGATGAAGCAAGGATTTGTTTTACCAGCAGTAAGCCCTACTGCAAGCCCGGCATTAGGTCACCATTTACTCATTTGCTTAATAAGCATAGGACTACTGTGAAGATTAAAGAATTCAGATTTAGGGGCTTAGAAAAAAATTGGCAAAATGAGTCAATGAGAGTTTGCGATCATCATCATCATCATAGGCATGGTGTCAGTCAAATGAGGTTGTCAGATTAAATGGCCTGAGGGTCCTTATATAGTCATAGAAACCACTGACTTTGGTCAGTCCTATTTGTTGACTGGCTTCGTGCCTGTATTTAAACAAGATGAACTGTTCAAATGGAATTGGAATGCAACTTCTCCCACTTTCCTAACATTTATTCAGTGGAAGACTTTTCTCTAGTCCCTGGATAAGAATCTGGGCAGTCCCGTGACTTCCCTGGGTCATTCTCAAGTGATAAGTTCTGCATTCATTTTAACTCAGTACATAGAAAGACCTAGTTCATAATCGACACTTGGATCTTCATTTAGGGGTAGGAATTATCCCCTCTCCAGCAAGGGCTGATTGCAAGTGGGCTGCCTGCTTGCCCAGAAGTGGCAGTTGGAGAAGGCAGAGTAGAAAGGGGTGGGATTGACCTCTTTCCACCCCCTCACTCGCTAGCTGCTCTTACTGATCCTCATGGGGTTGAAGTGCGGAGCAGAAGAGGGGAGGGGGGGCCCACAAGTTCTTGACTGCATTGTCATAAGATAATAATGTGTTCTCTGGACCTTCAGATCTTCAAAGTCTTTTTCTCCTTGGTACTCTCATGGATTCTTTGAAGGTTTTTTTTTTTTTAAAGATTTTATTCATTTTAGAGAAAGAGGCAGGAGGAAAGAAAGAGAGCATTGCCTATCACAAGCTCCAACTAGGGACCTGGCCCGCAACCCAGGCCTGTTCCCTCTTCAGAATCGAACCAGAAACCTTTAGGTTTGCAGGACGATGCCCAACCCACTAAGCCACACTAGTCAAGGAAGGATTCTTTGAAGATTTCCTTTAATGCGCCTCTGGCAGCTTCTCTACTTTCTCTGTCTGTCCCTGGTTTTCTGCCCATGCACTAGACATAGGGTTATCTTCACTTCTTTGCTCTTCTAGTTTGGGGGGTGGGAAGAGGGATAGAAAAAAAACAGCACCAGCCTCAGGCATCCTCAGCCCTGATACCTTTAGACTGCAGGCCAGCCTTGCTTGATGCAGCCACTTGTTCTTCCTTCTATCCTGGCTGGAAGTCCCAGTCAGACACTATCCAGTCACTGGATTTCTCCGATGGACACATCTCCCAAACACTGGGACATACCAAACTCTTTGTGTCTTGAAGCCTTTTGTCACAGACCTTGTTAAAGTAATCCTTGCCCTCTGAGGGCAGGGCTTCAAGCAATCCTCCCCAACCCTCCTCTCTATCTCCAAACTGATTCTTGTCATGGGTGAGGGGCTCAAGAGTCACTTCTCAATCATTTGTTTAAAAAATGTGGTATGTGGTCTGGTCTGGTCACTTATGGAACAGAAGACCTACTTACTGCATCTCCATGCCTCGACCCAAATGTCGGTGTTAGCATTATGCGTGTTTTTCTCTGGGTTCTTTCCCTGAGGGGCAAAGACCCAAACTGGCCACCAAGAGCTAGGGCGTGGAGATTAGATCACTCTGGGCCTTTCACCAAGAAGAATCCTGCTGCTTCCCTATGAGCAGTGGGTACCCCTCTCTAGGCTGGTGGGCTTGGGCTGGGTAGTAGGTAAGGAATGGGACCTTTGTGTGGGACTTAGAAGCAGGGAAGAGGGGAAAGGCCCCTGTCTGAAATCCAAGACCAGTGAAATCATGGTGAGGAGAGTGAATTGGCCTGAAGCTGGAGAGGAACAGGAGCAGCCAAGAGGCTCAGTTAAGAAATAGGGTTAGCCCAAGGGCCAGAGATATGATCAAAAGGACAAAGTGCTCCCAGTGC
This sequence comes from Carollia perspicillata, assembly GCA_004027735.1. Classification (NCBI taxonomy): domain Eukaryota; kingdom Metazoa; phylum Chordata; class Mammalia; order Chiroptera; family Phyllostomidae; genus Carollia; species Carollia perspicillata. Next base: position 1,810 of record PVKM010012672.1, on the reverse strand, counting down.
CTTAGAAGACAGTAGGGCAAGGTTCTCAGGAAATATGCCAGGTCTGCTCTTGGAGAAAGGAAGAATTGGAAGGGGACATTATCTTCTATGTGGCAACATCTGGGTTGGGGGATAGACCACAAAACAAACTAGAAAGGTACAGAAAAATTAAGATCAGGTTTCTACCTCTGGGAGAGAAACTTGGCATCCACATGTGAGTACTGGGGATGGACTGTGGCAAGTAGAATATGTTGTTACTTCAGAGGGTTGTGGAAAGACTTACATGGCAGAAAGAGACAGAAATGACAGCCCTGGACAATGACTGGTATGTTTCTCCAGGGTCCCTTGGGCAAGATGGTGCCTCTTCCCTGTTCATCATGCATGCCAGCTTGGCATCCTTCCTGTCCTCTGTGACCGGCCACTGCCAGCCCAGACTGGGAGAAAGCTCTAGGTGTCAGAAGTTCATGCCATGACTCACACCCTTTCCTGAGCCTCCCCAGGTGACCTCTGCTGTCATGCTGTGATCTTAGCTTCACTGAGGCACAGGTCCTCTGATCCCCATTTTCCTCCTGTCATTTGGCTTTCCAGACTTCCTTCATCAAGCACCTTTCTTGGGTCAGACTTGGTCTAAGAGGCTGGAGCCTCATATGAAGAAGAGTCGAGAGTTCAGGTGCCAGGTCCATGTCTGTGCAAGGATGTGTCTGGTCCATGTACTCCCACCAGTCTGTGCAGATCCCAGGCCACAAAGTCCAAGCAATGGGTACAGCCTGCTAGACTGAGATACCAGGTGAGACATTCAGAATGATCTTCAATCAACTATTTCCCAGCAGCTGCTATCATATGGGTTCCAACTAAATCTCACATTGGAACTAAATCCCCCAAACTCGTTTGCCAGCTTGGCCTTTGTGCTGAGCTTGGCTGAGGGGACAGGCTCAGACCCTGACCACTACCAGAGCCTTGCAAGAATCAAGACTCAAAACAGAATGAGCTCGAGCCCAGGCATCAGGATCAGGGGGTCGTCCCTTCCAGTTCCTGCCTCCAGGTCCTAGGTCCTGACTAAGAAATTTGGCACAAGGCTGCCCTGATGCTGCAACAATGGACATTTATTGGGAACAGAAATAGGGTAGGGTTGAGACTTCTGGCCAAGATGGAGGGTAGGTAGACATACTGTGCCTCCTCGCACAATCAAAATTAAGGAGAACAAAAATTTAAAAACAAAAAAGCACCCAGAACTGACAGAAAATTGAACTGTATGGAAATCCAACAACCATTCATCCAGACTGGTAAGAGGGGCGGAGTCGGCAGCTGGTAGAGAGAGGTTGAGGCAGGAAAAAGCGGTGGCTGGTGGACCCAGGCATGCAGGCAGCAGGCAGCAGACCACAGGTGCAGGGTGGCAACCAGCAAACCCAGTGAGGCCCTCAAGGTGGCTGGATGACCACAGTCACACATTTGTGAACAGATAAACCAGGCAAAAATGGGCAGCAAAACAGACCATGCGACCCAGGGCCCCAGCACCAGGAAATAAAGCCTAAAAGCACCGATTGAAAACACCTGTGGGGGTTGAGGTGCCAGGAGAGACTCCCAGCCTCACAGGAGAGTTAATTGGAGAGACCCACAGGGTCCTAGAAGGCACAGAAGCCCACGCACCTGGGGAACCAGCACCAGAAGGGCCCAATTTGCCTGTGGGAAGCGGCAGAAGGGACTGAAATCCAAGAGAGAGCGGAGCAAGCCCCATTGTTCCCTCTCTGATCCCACCCCCACATACAGTGTCACAACCCAGTGACTGGGTTGCCCCACCCTGATGAACACCTAAGGCTCCGCCCCTCACATG
>PVKM010012671.1:0-31256 GCA_004027735.1 Carollia perspicillata | reverse complement strand
GTGCCTTGGTGTGTTCCTCCTTGGATCCAACTTCTTTGGGACTCTCTGAGCTTCCTGGACTTCCTGGAAGTCTATTTCCTTTGCCAGATTGGGGAAGTTCTCCTTTACTATTTGTTCAAATAAGTTTTCCACTTGTTGCTCTTCCTCTTTCCCTTCTGGTACTCCTATAATTCAGATGTTGGAACGTTTAAAGATGCCCTGGAGGTTCCTAAGCCTCTCCTCATTTTTTTGAATTCTTGTTTCTTCATTCTTTTCTGCTTGGCTGTTTGTTTCTTCCTTCTGGTCCACTCCATTGATTTGAGTCCCAGTTTTCTTCCCATCACTATTGGTTCCCTGTGCATTTTCCATCATTTCACTTATGAACGCCTTCATTTTTTCATCTAATTTGTGACCAAAATCAACCAGTTCTGTGAGCATCCTGATTAGCAGTGCGTTGAACTGTGCATCTGATAGGTCGGCTATCTCTTGCTTGCTTAGAAGTATTGGTTCTGGGACTCTGAGCTTTTCTTCTGTTTGAGTCATTTTTGGTCAGGTGGGGCATGTTGCATATGAGGAGCGGAGCCCTAGGTGTTCACCAGGGAGGGGCAGCCTAGTCCCCAAGTTGTGACGCTGTCTGTGGGGGCAGGGTCAGAGAGGGAACAATGGTGCCCGTTCATGCTCTCTTGAGTTTGCGTCCCCTCTGCTGTCTCCCACAAGCAAACTGGGCCCCTCTGGCGCTGGTTCCCAGGTGGGTGGGCCTATGCACACTCTGGGACCTTGAGGGTCTCCCCAGAGACCTCTCCTGTGAGGCTGGGAGCTTCTCCCGGCACCTTTTCAATCGCAGTTTTTAGGCTTTATTTCCCGTCGCTGGGGCCCTGGGCTGTGCGGTCCGTCTCACTGCCCGCTCTTGCCTAGTTTATCTGCACGTGAATGTGTGTCCACGGTTGGCCAACCGCCCTGTGTGCCTTGCTGCTCTGCTCGTCTCCTCCCTGCGTCTGGGGTCTGCAAGCTCCACGCCACCTACGCCGCCCGGCGCTCCCGAGCCTGGCAGCCACCACGTTTTCCTGCCGCTTTCCCTCTCCGCCACCTGCCGTCTCTGCCCCTCTTACTGGTAGGGTTGAATGGTTGTCGACTTCCGTAGTTCAATTTTCTGTGTTCTGGTTGTGTTATTGTTTATAAATATTTGTTGTCCTTAATCTTGGTTGTGAGAGGAGGTACAGTGTTTCCACCTATGCCTCCATCTTGGCCGGAAGTTCCCAATTTTTAATTCTTCAAATCAGATGTCCAAATTCTGATAAAAGAAATTTAATTAAAAGTCAAATAAAAAAGTCACGTACTATAAAATTATTTTTATTACTTTGAAAATTAGATTCCAGTACATTAGACATGTATATTAATTTGAAACAAAACTCACATTCCTGGAATAATATTTTTATATATTTTTTAGAGATGAGAAATTAGAGAGCACATCATTAAGAAGAAGAAATATTTGTGCTGCCAAATTGGTTTCATCTGAAATCATTATTAAGATCAAAGTATATTAAAGAGTAATATCAAATATTTGATATTTGAATATCAAATATTCAAATGTGTCATATTCACCTTTTAGTTTATAAATTTTTTCTTTTGTTCTGATATGTGTGATACATGTGATGCATTTTAGTCATATTTGATATTTTTGACCTGGTAATAGGAAGGAGAATATTTTCTTATGGAGTTAATGTGGCAAAATTATTAAATAAAATACAAGATATAAGAAACATTGTACACAGGACAGTGACACTCAGTCCCCTTCAAAGTAGGCACCTTGGGACCTCACGCAGTTCTCCCAATTGCCATCAGCTGCCCTTTCATATTTAACTTGATTAAACTTTTCTTGAGATCAGTAAATAAGGCTCATATAATATGAGAATATTCTGTTATATATATATATATAACAGATAGCATATATATATATGCTAATCTTATCCACTGAAATGTGTAATGTTTTAGGTAAAATAAATCTTGTTATGATATGTAACTATGAAGTAATTAAAAATAAACATTAGAATTTATATATCCAAGTATGTATAGTCCCTTACCTTGGGAGATTATATATTTACAATGATAATAATGCCATTATTCAAGTGTTAAAGAGAATTTTATAAGCATCTAATGTTCTAAACTCTTTAAAGGATTTAATTTATTTCTCAAAACAACTCTATGAAGTATTATTACTCCATAATATAAATGGGGACTGCATGGATTGAGAATTAGATTCGGGTCATTGGAATTACTCATAATACTTTGCAGAGGCCTTCAGTAAATGTAAGGACACCACCATGGCAGAGAAAGAGAGTTCAGACCAACAACAAGGCGTGCTTGTCAAGGTCCTTGTCACTTGCTTGAATGTGATTCATCTCCAGATTGAATTGTCATTTGTGCAGTGTATCTTGTTTTGGGTGAGCTTGCTAAAAGTTTCTGTTGGGATCGTTTTTGCTACTCTGATTATATGGCCAAGCCAGGCTCACTAACTAGTAATAACAGCTACCAGAGTTATTTTTGGAGTCACTAGGGGGCTAATTTGGAAGAACTGCATTTTGATAACTACCTCTGATTCCATAACAAATTTCATAATGCAGCACCACACATGGGAGTCCTTTTATCTTCCAGTCTCCTTGGGCCCATTTACTGGACCATTACAACTCTATTGGCTATTCAACAAGAATTGGCAAAGTCACTTTTTGCTATTGTCTAGTTCCTCTGATGCTGCAAGGAACACCACTCAGTGAGGCCCATTCAGCAGATATGTCTTTTGCCTCTTTAGTTAATGTAACATCATTAACACTTCAACAATGCATCTGTTTCTTAGGTTGAATGTGGTTTTGACTGTTCTTCTAACCTTGAGGACCATCTACAAATCATGCTGCTCATTTGAACACCCTTTGATAACCTGTCAGATGGTGGGGGCCATCCATTGCCTCCTCATATAACTCCGCAGGCAGAGGGTTGCAGTGCCCAGAGAGATGGCAGCCTTTGCCATCTAGATGATGAGTATCTTAGTGCTTCACCCTATTGTGTGTTCTTGAATGCAGTATTTTCATTTCATGAAGAAATGCCTCTCTCCATTTCCCTCCATGTAGGATGATGATGTGACATTAGCCCAAGAGTATGGGAATCTCAAGTTTTGAAACAAATTGTTGAGTTCACATGGACATGGACAACAATGTGGTGATTGCTGGGGGTGGGGAGGGAAGTATAAGGGGACTAAATAGTAACGGAAAAAATACAATGAAGATTAAAAAGTAAAGAAGAAGGAAAAATTTCAGTGAAATTTCCCAATATCAGTAACAACCCAAGAATTGTCTTTAAATGGCATACCTTGCAGTGATGTCAGATTGGTTTCTAGTCTAAAATATCAGCAGTTACCAGTAGATGACAGTAATAGGATTTTGGCAAATGCCCCAGCCAGCTTTTGATGGATACTTACCAGTTTTTGAGGGATACTTTTCAACATGGGGGTCATAGGTGACCCTAGAGCAGTAAGATCAGGAAGGGCTAGATAGTACTATAGTTTAAAGATCTAAAAAAGGGAAAAAATTGCTGTTGTTCAAAGTGCCCCTCAAATTGAGTTTGTCTATCTTGTTAAATTTAAAAACAGGGGCTTAAAAATTCTGAGGTTGTACGATTTCTGCAGAAACAAAAAAACCTAATAAATTTCTATACTGCTTGCTTTGTTTGATTTTGGAGTTGGCAGTGACATATTTTTGATTGTTTGAGAGGTTCCCTAGTCACTCTTATCCACAAAATGTCTATTTGTTTCACCATTTTTGTGGAGCCCTCTACTGTAGTTTGGCTGATCAGCTATCCTCTCAGGTCATATGACAAGCAAGCACTTATAATTCCATCTTAGTTTAGGATTTAGATTGAGATATAAACAGTATATTATCAACATAATAAATAGCTATACTTTTCAATTGAGTTGGCTTAAGTTTATCTCTAAAATCAAATTATAAAGAACTCATACAGCTCATTAGCAAAAATTCAAGCAATCCAATTTAAAAATTGGCAGAGGAGCTGCATAGATGTTTTTACAAAGAAGACCTATACAAATGGCCAACAGATACAAGAAAAGATGCAACATCAGGTACAGCATCACTAATCATCAGAAAATGCAAATCAAAACCACACTGATGTATCATCTCATTCCTGTTAGCTGGCTATCACCAAAAGACGAGAGATACCAAGTGGCAGAGAGGGTATGGAGAACAGGGATTCACTGTCAATGGGATTATAAATTGGCGCAGCCACTATGGAAAACTGTATGGAAGTTTCTCAAGAAATTAAAAATAGAACTACCATATGGTCCAGTAACTCCACTTTTGGGTATATATTCAGAAGTAATGATAGCAGAAAAGGAAGGAGTATCTTGTATTCTCATGCTCATTGCAGCATTACTCATAGTAGCCAAGGCTCGGTAACAACCTACTGTATTTTGCCATGTATGATGCACTCCTGTGTACAGCGTGCGCCCACGTTTTTGTGAACATTCTACACAGGGTTATTGTACCCATTATTATATCCATGCTGTGTAGTCATTATGCCCATGTATAATGCTTATCCTTATTTTTCCCTAAAAAATTTAGGCAAAGAAATACACATTATAAATGGCAAAATGTGGTAAGTGTTCATCAATGGATGAATGAACAAAGAAAATATGATATGTATACACACACACAAACACGTGTGTGTATGTGTATGTATGGTCTATCTAGAAGAAGTCCAACCATTGTTAATATAACAAGAATGGTTTGTGTGGCATTGATGTAATCTGGCAGCCAAGGAGAGTGGACTGTGACAACTTCACTGTACTAGTCAGTAGGGATGGTAGAGGCCTTTGAGTGAGCATGTGGACTGTGTAGCTGTTGTTCAAAATGACTGAATGAGTAGACCAATGAATCTGTATCAAATTTTGTGCTGAGCTTGAACATTTTTCTATGGAAACTATTTGGATGATTTAGAAGGCCGCAGTTATGGGCAACTGGTGATTGGCAGCTTCATCATGACGATGCACATGCATCACATCTTGTTTAGAGTTTTTTGAGGAAACATCAAATCACCCAGGTGACTCAGCCCCCCTAAATCCCAGATTTGGTGTCCTGCAACTTCTGGCTTTTCCCAAAACTAAAATCACATTTGAAAGGGAAGAGATTTCAGACCATCAGTGAGATTCAGGAAAATATGAAAGGGCAGCTGATGGTGATTGGGAGAACTGTGTGAGGTCCCAAGGTGTGTACTTTGAAAGGGACTAAGACGTCACGGTTCTGTGTACAATGTTTCTTTTATCTTGTATTTTATTTAATAAATGTCTCTACTTTTCATAGTAAATGGCTGGATACTTTCTGGACAGGCCTTGTGTGTGTGTTTGTGTGTATGTGAGACATATAAGTATGTATATATACGTATATACACATACACACAATGGAATGTACTTATCTATGCAAATGAACATGCTGCCGTTTGTGACATGAATGGACCTTGAAAGCATTTGGTTGAATGAAATAAGTCGAGAAAAGACAAATATTGTATGATATCACTTATATGTGGAATGTAAAAAAGCCAAATACACAGTAACAGGTAGTAGAATAGTGGTTACCAGGGCTAGAAGGTGGGGGAAATGAGCAGACAGGTATTGGTCAAAGGTACAAACTTCCAGTTATAAAACAATTAAGTTCTGGGTATCAAATGTATAGGAAAAAAGTCTGCTTATTTCATTAGTTGTGGCAATGACAGGAAAATTTTAGTATCTTTGTGAAAACACAGTAGAAGTATATTTTTCCATGTGTCTCACATGAATGCAAAATGGCTTTGTATTTCTTCATGAGTAGAAATGGAAAACATTAGCCACATCAGTCACAAAATTAGTGTCTCCCTTAGCTTGTTACACAGTTCGAATCATTAATATCCTAGTGTGTACTATTTGTGGCATGAGCTACTATTTATTAAGACTTCTGCAACCTACAGTGAATCTCCAGGATTCATCAGCTTTTCTCACAGGCCATTAAACAAGGAATTTGTGGGTATTGATATAACTGCATCTAAAAGATTTTTAATTAAAACCAAAATTTCTTCGTGTACCTTAGGTTTCCAACCCCAGTGTATCCTAATTGTTTTAAATTAGCCACTCGAGTGGGCTTAGATAATTTAAAAAGTTTCTCTTTACCATGCTCTATTAAAAGAGCATGAAGAACAGATTTGCAGGACAACCTTTTCCTCAGTAAATTGGTAAGATAATAGTCTTCCATATGAACATTACATCTATTCTGATAATACATTCTGGCAGAATGAGAAAACCATAGAAGAGTTTTTGTTAATAAAGTTCTACATTTTAAGCCACGCTGTTTACCTCTATCTTCTGGAGTTGCTCACCATATCTCCTCAGTTTAATTATAGCACATGTTAATGTTTTATTATCATCCTGTAGGTGACATTGGATTGGGCACAGTGTCTAGCAATCTAAAGTTTGACTATCACCCTCTGGCCATTTTACCCGTATCAATGTAAATAACCATGGTTGTTGGGGGTGGAGCAAAGGGACCTTGACCATCCTGTCATCCAGAGTCATAATGTTCTCCTCTGTTCTATGTAGTTGTAATTGGCATTGACTCAGGGTGATTATAAATCCCTTTTTGCATAACAGTCAGATTTTTTAAAGTTTATTAAGGCTAGGGAAAATTAAGCACACCTGTCACACTGCTTTTACAGTTATGTAAAAATCTCTTTTTTCATAACTAGCTCCATTTTCATTAATTGGCAAAGTGTCTCCACGTATTTTCCCTTGTCTCATCTCATCCCTATGATGAGGTTACACTTGTATAAGAAGCCCAAGCCCCTGGAGCCTCTTCTATCACAACATCAGCTACATCTTCACCAAAAGTGAAGAGTTAGGAGACACCTTAGAGTCATTGCAGCTGATGTGTTACTATTTTCCCTCAACATTTCAGTGGCCTCAGAATTATTCCACTTAGTATCTAAGGGTAGGTATGGACAGTCCTTTTCAGGGCTTGTTTTACTTACCTTTGAGTTTATGGAGTCTAACAGATTAGGAGTTTGTCCCTCTAGCTACATTTCTGCAAAGCTGCAGTAAGCGAGAGACCCGAGTAAGAAGTAACAGGCTTCTCTATTTGACATTATCTGATCAAAGGGAAATGGCTGCTTGACTGCCATAAGCAGCAATCGATTTCAATAAAGCTTCAGAAGTGCGTTTGTGATAATCTACAAAACAGCTTAACTATTTAATTGAATATTCCACTGAAGTGTTCTTTGGACCAGAAGGGGAATTTCTTTCTGCAAAATGGTTAGAAATACAAATTTTCTAGTCCCTCCCCAGACCTACTGATTTACAAGCTATGGGGAAGGAACTTGTGATTTTTGTTTTAACCAACTCTCCAGACGATTCTGATGTGTTCTCAAGGATGAGAACCCCAGCTTTAAAGGATTCTTGTGCTTTCCACAGTAATTGTCTAGAAGCAGTGATTTGTAATTCAAGAGAATCTGCTCTTTGTGTCCAATTTCTACTATTCTACAAGCGTCGAGTCTCTCCTCACAGTCTTCTTATTTTGAACTTGGTCATAGCGAAGTGCTGTGGAAGTCATCTCATGGCTCCGAGAATGGGAGGTTTGCCCAAGACACACCTATTTTGGGATGAGTGAGGAACAGTGTCGGGGGGCAGTATTATGAACTAACAGTGAGGGTTTGAAATTGGCTATGCTTTCATGAAGTTGCTTTAGCTCTCAAGCCAAGACCTGTAAAAATGGGGCAAATGCAGTCCAAGATGTTTAAACTTACATTACTAATATTATGTGCCAGATATTCCAGCTATTCCCTGGAGGGCTTTGATGTGCTAAATGGCAAGGCTGTTATCCATGCAAGTCCTGTCACCGAAAATATGTCATTCCATAGTCCCTTTCTGGTTGCATATTTTAGTCCAAGGAATGTATCATCCTATAACATATCTGTTTTTTATGATGTACCATTATATACCAATTTAGCTGATTTATCATGGGCTCTTTAGCTTTGTTTCAATAATCATATAAATTAATCTGTCTTAAATTATGCAGTTTATTTTAAAATATAAAACTTCCCCATTTTAATATATTTTATATATGATTTAAATGAAAGTGAAATGGATGCCAAAACCTTTTTAATTTTAAATATAGAGTGACTTCTTTTGAAAGGAGAATTCTCACAATATTGTAAAGCATATTTTACTAACTAGCAGTATAGGAATGTTTCAGGACATAAACGCTCTGCAATTATTTGCCTTAAGAACTAGACAAGGACCCTGCCTGGTGTGGCTCTTGGTTGGGTGTCGTCCTGAAAAGCGAAGGGCCACTGGTTCATTCCTCGTTGGGGCACATGCCTGGGTTGCAGGTTGAGTGCTGGCTGGGGCACCTATCAAAGGCAACTGATCGATGTTTCTTTCCCTCTCTCCCTCCCTTCCCCTCTCTCCAAAAATAAATAAGTAACATCTTTAAAAAAAAACTAGACGAGGGGGCAGTCAAGCACAGTTAATAGAGCTGCAGTGTAACTTTAGCACATTAGCATGTGAGTGCTGAGGGAAGGATGTCTGACCGCAGCGTTGTAATCGCTGCGTGTCTGACTTCACACTCTGTGCCCCCGTCTACGAAGCAGATTGCACGGGTCAAAGGAGCGAAATGCCCACCTTCCAGTATTCTGCTGTTACCTTGACAACTGGCAATTGGCATTAACTGTTGTTTCACTTGTTAAGGGAACTGATATTTTTAACAGGCAGTTTTATTAACAGCAGTAAGTTTAAATGTATAATTGTGGGCAGCTCAGTGGAATTAGTGTTGTAGATGCAGATGGCTGAAAATGTCACTGTAATTACTTTTTATGATTTTAACTGCAATATCCATTTATCAAGCAAATGTGTGGCAGTTAACTCTCTGAGGGTTAGGGGTATGAAAATAATTTCCTTTTCTTATTTTTCATGCCCCCGCCCCAGTTCTATCTTCTCTCTGTGTATTCATACTTGGCTTTTTAATCTTTTAAAAACTATATGTTGACCTCTTGAACATCATAGCTTTGTAGTTGATGGATCAATACATTTACATAATCAGTTCCTATATCTGGATACCAAAATTGGATACTGTAGTTCTACCCCAATAAAAAAAAGAAAGAAAGCCATTGAAATCTAATAGCACAAATAAATAAACAAGGGTGGTTATTTTAAAGTCGTTTAAACTAAAGTTCAGACTTACAGGAAGAAACATTTTCTTTTTGTCACGTGTACCATGTGACAAAGAGAACCTGACTGCTGTCCGTGTGTGTATTGGGTGTGTGTTTGTGTTGTGTGTGTGTGAGGAGTGTTGGGGGGAGTGTGTGTTGCTCACGTGTGTGGCAGGCACAAAGTGGTGTTGAGTGTAGGGAGGGCAGAACTGAAGGGAAAATCCCATGCATATTTCTCCAAAGAGATTTGTCTACAATGTTGTCTTGAGTACATTTTTTGTGCTGTATTTCGCAGCTGTTGCTTGTGTGAGAAGCATGAATCATCAGAGGTGAAAATACAGTAAGAAAGCCTGCAGAGAGAATCATTTTGCAAAAACCTTGAAAACACTTTCATGACTTTTCCTGGATTGTTACAGAGTAGAAGTTAGGTTTATTTTGTTACTTAATTTTTAGAGTTGTAGGTAGTTGCGAGGTCAGCACATAACTAATTGAATACTTAGAGATTTTATTGCTGCATTTTTCCAGTTTCATAAAAAGGGCATTTTCTTTACTTCAACATGATTTTTTCTCTTAAGTTTCTTAGTGTAGTGATTTTCACTCTTAACATTATAACAATGTATTGTTAGTCCTATAAAGAGCAAAGGCTAAATATGTGTATACAGTCTAATTAAATTGAAGCCAACAGTGAAATATTACAAATCCAATGTTTTGTTATATGAATTTTTCATTTTTGTGAAATTCTGGTGCAACTCTGCATGTAGTGATTTTTCACTATTTTTTAAGCAGTGGAGTAAATTAGCATCTGTCTTCCAATGAAAACATTCAGGAGATATGCCTTACAATGGAAGTGCTTTTTTATTGAATTTATTGGGGTGGCATTGGTTAATAAAATTATATAAATTTCAGATGTACAGTTCTATAACACATCATCTGTATATTGTCCCGTGTGTTCAGCATGCAAAGTCAAGTCCCCCTCCATCGCCGTCACCATTTGTTCGTCCTTTACCCTCTTCTGTCTCCCCACCCCCTTTTCCTCTTGTAACCAGTCACCATACTGTGCTTTGTCTGTGAGTTTTTGTTCTTTCTTCTTGCTTCATCCCTTCACCCCTTTTACCTAATCCCATAGACTCCCTCCCCGCTAACAGCTGTCAGTCTGTTTTCTGTATCTATGAATCTGTTTCCATTTGTTTACTTAGTTTTTAGATTCCACATATAAATGAAATCAGATGATATTTGTTTTAAAGCACTTTTAAATGTAGAGGATACTTTTGCTTGGAAAAATTCCAACACTGTCATCACTTTACAGTGGTTGCAAAAAACAGTTTTGAACTGTGAAGTTAAAGATAATATTAACCATTATGTATAAATCAGTATAGTTTTAAATCTTTGGGTTTGATTATTTTCATTCTCCCATGCTGTGCTTTCTAGTGATGTAATAAAATAGTACATTTATCTTTGAGAATTCATTCTTTCAAGTTTTTGTATCCATTATGTTACAAATTACTTGTTTTATGCATATGATAGTTACAATCCTTAATTTTTTATCTTTATTATTTCTATATTATATTTTTATTCCACTTATGTTTTTATTGTTTAGATAAGTACTATGAAAGGTTTTTAGATTATGCTTAAATATGTATAGATATATATGTCATTATAATAAGAACATTTAACATGAGATAATACCCTCTTACACTTTTAAGTGTAGAATACATATTGTTAACTGTAGGCATAATGTGGTATAGCAGATACCTAGAAATTATTCATCTTGCATAAGTTAGATATTATCTTTTTATTATATTTAATATCAAAATTTATCTGAAGAAAATAAAATTTCTACATTAATGACTATATTTTTAGAGTATTGAATAGCCTATGATAAATTTTAATTTTGATTTCACATATTTTCAAGAGCTGGTAGAATAGCAGTCTCCAGGAAACTCCTCATAGCAAAATGCTTAGACTGAACTCATTTCTTAAACTCAAATAATAAAAGAAAAAATACTTTTTTTCATGCATTTGATTGAACGTGTACTTGTTTTTCAATGAAAACATAATATTTTCAAATTGATTACCTTTGCTTTACCCTTAGAAACTAATTTGTTATTTCTAAATAATATTTAGATCAATAAAGGAGAATTGGTAGGGAATCTACTGTCTTATTGATTTGGGCTGTAATGATGAGGTTTCAGAAGCTAAATTAAACACACACATATCACACAACTTATGGCTTATGGATTGTTCTAAGGGAAATAATAGAAAAGGTAGCTTGTATTGAACATTTGACTTTGCATTGTGTGAATATGATACAAGTGACTTAATTTTTGGAAATAATTTGACAGTGGTTGTCAATTTAATATGAAATTCTTGGTGTGTTTATAATTTTAGTCTAAATATATTTACCATTATTGTCAGTTCTAGTAAAATACATGGTTGAAAGGATAAATTTATAGAGGAATTGTGGGATCTTTGCTATATTTTTCAAAGAATCGAGATATAAAACATCTAGGCTTTTTGTTTTGGGGTTAAGGTGTATCAAAAAATAAAACTTTTATATATGTCTATCTAAAATTATACCATAAACTTTGAATTTTTACCCCCTAAAATAGTGTAAAAATACTTCCATCTACATGAATTTTCGGTGTAAATTCCATTTGAAGTATTCTCTGTTCAAGAGCTCCAAAATTACCTGAAAAGGAAAACAATGAAGGTTATTTTTAAATATTTAAAGTATTGTGATAGAGTTCAGCACCCAACTAAATCTGTAGACTTAATTTTCTCCCAACTAAGAAAATAAGTTTTAACTTCATTACTAACACCAAAAGGCTTTCACTATTTTTATTTGCTCTAGTATGTTAGTGGCTCGTGATGACTGAACAGTCGTGGCAAGGAAAAGGTTAATATAACTTAAGCCTGTAGCACAGCACTTTATAGATGGACTGTTTCCCATGAAAATATTGCAACTGTACCAGTCTACACTGTGACTTTGAACTGAAGTAAAGTCTTAGTTGATGCCCTGCAGTTGCTGTTTTGATGTAGGTGTTTTCTCCTGATAGTTGAGCACACACAAGGCTCCTGTGTATTTGGGATTGCTGACGATATGGTGTAACCTGAGAGGTGTGAAAGTTGGCAGAGAGTGAGCAGCCAGGGCCCAGAAAAAGAAAACAGACCAAGCACACCTGGGAAATAACCTAGAATCAGCAGAAAAGAAAAGCAACCTGGTAGTCAATAATTTTTTTTTAAATATTTTATTTATTTATTTTTAGAGAGGGGATGGGAAGGAGAAAGAGTGGGAGAGAAACATCAGTGTGTGGTTGCCTCTCATGTGTCCCCTACTGGGGACCTGGCCTGCAACCCAGGCATGTGCCCTGACTGGGAATCGAACAGGTGACCTTTTGCTTCACAGGCCCGTGCTCAATCCACTGAGCTATACCAGCCAGGGCTGGAATTTTTGGACCTTAAGGATCTGTTACCTGACCCTACCTTTGGAACCTAACCAGTGGTGAAGCCAACTAGTGAACTAGTGCTTCCAGCCCGAACAGGGCACAGAGGCCATGCTGGTGTTTCACAGTTCTGGACCCGCTTCTTCTCTGAAGTCCACAGAGCTTAGCTCCTGAGGGGGTGGGTTAGAGGAGAGGGGTGACATTGGTTAATTAAATCACATAGGTCTCAAGTATACGATTCTGTGATGCATCATCTGCACGTCGCATTGTGTGTTCACCACTCGAAGTCCAGTCTCCTGTCGCTGTATGTTTGACCCGCTCTACCCTCCCTCTCCCTCCCTCCCCACTTTCCTCTGGTGACTACCATGCCGTACTGTTGTCTGTGTCTTTGACGTTTTGCTTGTTTTTCTTGTTTGTTCATTTGTTGCTTTCAGTTTAATATCCCCTATAGGAGTGAAACCATATGGTTCTTGACTTGTTCTGCCTGATTTGTTTCGCTTAGCATGATATTCTCAAGGGGCTATGTTTTGAAAAGTCTTTCCTTCCATTACCTGTCCTTAAATTCTGTATGATCTCCACTGCATTATACCTCAACTTATTATTTTCTTTATTATTTGATACATTTAAAAATCCCCAATTGAGACCAACTGTTGTTGTAAAATATCTATCAGTACTTTCTTCTGAACATTATCTCTTATTGTTTAACTGGCTTCCTGCATCGACTAGGGGCAGGCAGTCTTGACTAAATGACAGCTTAGCCAACTCTGATGCTAGCTTAGCACCTGGTCTGGTACAGACACAGAAATTATCATAAAGAGTGTATAAGATAATTCATTATTAAAATGCTTATATTTCCTGAAAATATATTTTAGAACAGTATGTAGATGGATTTGTAAAATGAACCTTTATTTCTCATATCTAATTATTTTAATTGATATTAATCTGCTTGCAATGTGTAGACGATAACTTCTAATGCACATGTGATAATTTTGTAATGGGCATAAATCGTTCCGGAACACTATTATTGTGTTCTGATAATTAGATTTCCATTTTAAGCTCCATGTTCCCCCAAATGGCAAAAATTCATCTCAGTGTACTTGAGGTTTACCTCATTTTATTTTATCCAGTGGCTGTACCTAAATTTTGGAAGTCAGAAAGGCATTCTAAGGGCAAAGATGTTGGGATGGAACACCTTGTCCTCAGAGTCATCATCCAGTTATACCAGTATCTGCTGACTCATTCTTGTGTGTGGTTGTACTTGACACGTTCTTGACCTGGGTTGTTGGCCCAAACCGGTGTGTGTTGTGACCTGTGAAGTCCAGGCTTGTCCACTCTGGATTTGGACAGATGGAAGAAATTCACAGAGCCATTGGGGTATCTGACGTGTCTTTATTCAAGGGTGGGCAATCCAGGCATGCTGCAAGCCACATGTCTCTGCGTGGCACCCAGTGGGAAGTTGGGAAGTCTCAACTCCCTTATATACTACATGTACACAAAGCTGGCAGTATGCCAAGATATTATACACCAGAGCTCCATTCTATGCATGCGAGCCCTCTCAAGGCTGTGGGAAGCTTGCATCAGACCCCATCTCAAAGCTAAGAGGACACTGCTTATCTTAGTTTCCCAGACATCTGGATGAGGGAGCCAGACTAACTCCATTACCCTACAAATGACAGCAAAACTCTCCATTGTTTCCAAACACAAGTGGGGCCTTTGCTGTGTTGGTCTTGGTTTCTTAGGTTGGGACATTCTCTGAGGTATTTTTGGTACCTCAATACGGATACATAATAGATTGTTTTCCCTCACAACGTGATGGTTGTGGTAAAGGCTTGGTCGTTAGCTGCTCATGAGGCTTTATCATAGGACTAATGCCTTCTACTCTTGTGTTCCTAAAGCTGCCTCCTTCTCATCCTCACCCACATTCCCACAATTGATACAAGGTTATAATTTCACTTCTCAGTATCTAAATCCTCCCCACTCACCTTCCCAATGCTCAGGAAATCACTGTTTCATCAAGGTCCTGAGATTAATTCCATCAATACACGATGGTATACATCATATGTTTTTCCAAGTATTTGGTTACATGTATGAAATATAAAAGTTAAGAATTAATCAGATTTGATTTCTGCATTCTTTTGTGTTTTCCCACTCCTGAAACAAATATCATCACTTCCTGGGCTGTGGAAGGGGCTATAGGACTTAGGAATTGCATAGAAGAATCACCTAGATCAATGTTTCACAATATATCAGCGCAATTACAATTACTATAAATATTGATAGTAAAAAAAATGTCAGCAGGATGACTGGATGTTTCTGTCAGTGTGTAACTAATATACTTCAGACATTGTCTTAGACACTGAATTGGAGTTTTAACAAGATAGATACTGTGTTCTTATAAAACTTAGTTTTTTTCCCTGGCCAGTGTGGCTCGGTTGGTTAGAGTGTCATCCCCAAACCAAAAAAAAGGTCATGGATTTGATTCCCGGTTAAGGCACATGCCTGGGATGCAGGCTTGATCACCTGTTGGGGTGTGTTCAAGAGGCAACCAGTTGATGTTTGTCTTTCTATCTCTCCCTTTCTTCCCCTTTCTCGAAATCAATAAGCATATCCTTGGGTAAGGATTAAAGAAAAAAACCACTTAGCTTTTTATGGTACAGTATCTTGCTATGGGCCAAGACTATTTCAAAGATCTGAGGGATTGGATCAAAGAAGTTGAAGGGATTAACCAAAGAACACCTATGCATAACCCATGGACACTGACAGCAATGTGGGGATTGCCTGAGGGAGGAAGGGGGAGCCGGGTGGAAATGAGCAAAGGGAAAAAAAGCAGGAACAACTGTAATAGCATAAATAATAAAAGACAATAAAAAATCTGTAAATCTAACAGTTTTAGCCCCTCTGGTAAACTTAACACAACCCAATTAAGTTCACTGAGGGTCGCCAGTGGAACAGTACACAATCAGTCGTTAGTAGTTTTTCTCTCAGTGTACATCCTCTTCCTGGGAACTCTGGGGGAGGCAGTCTCTTTAAGACATGATTTGGAGCAATAATTAGAATGAGGTGAGCCAGATGGTCTTGGAGAATATTGTATTAAAATTGACTAAGTAAAATTTAGGACATTTCTGTCTACACAGTAACTGTGGGTGCTTTAGAATGCACACTGTTGCATTATACAGCTACAGCTTCTCAGTCTGCAGCGTCACTTAAAATATATTGTACAACTTTACTAAAAGTGTTCTCACACCATTCCAGAGCATTTGCACTGCAATCAAATTGACATATTTTTTAACCATATTAAATTGATTTTTTCCTCTATATGTCTCCTGCTTGCAACTTGTATTTGTATCTTTCTCAAGTTCTCATCACCAACATGTGCACAAATAATTCCTCATGGTTAGTTAATTCTATAAATGATAAGATAATACACTCAGACTGTCAACTCATGAAGGCCCCCCATTTTGTTTACTGCGTTATCTATGGTTTTTAGTGTGATGCATGATCAGAGGCTCAATCCTGCCCCTGATCCTGCGTGTATTAGCAGAATAAATAAATCTGTGGATGTTGAATTGTGCTATTTTCAGAGAGAAACTTTGCACTCCAAATTCTGGGAGCAGCTCACTGTGTACTTTTGCATGTAGTAGTCCTACTGGCTCCATGACATCTTTAGACAGCATCACAGGTACAGAGTTCTCAGAACGAGGTTGGAAGCTTAGCAGGTTGTTGGTCTTTGTTTATATGGACCACGGAGTTCCCTGAACAGGCCCGGTATTCTTGCTTTGGGTTTTGCCAGCAGAGGTATGAAGATGTTTAGATTTGCCAATTATCTACTGAACTTGGTAACCAGTATGACCCAGCACACTGCCAACTACACATGTGAGACACATCGTTAACTCTGCCACTTACTTTGTCTCCAAAGCCAGAAAACAGTGTCATGTACAAAACATCCAAGAAATTACCTAAAGCTAAAGAGTGTTCCCTCATTATTATGTAGTTGATGGCCTTGTCGTCAGTTGCTTGAGCTAATAAAACAACCTCCTAACTGATCTTATTACTAAATTCCTTTTTTTGGACAAATACATTGCCTCCATTTCCATATAACTGTCAGAGTTTTCAAAGATTTTTTCCAAAAAAATAATTTATTTTATTTTATTATATTTATTGATTTGAGAGAGTGGGGAGAGAGAGAGAGAGATTGAGGTTTGCTTTTCCACCTATTTATGCGTCATTGGTTGACTCCTATATGTGCATTGACTGGGGATCAATCCCACAACCTTGGCATATTGGGACAATACTGTAACCAGCTGAGTTACCCAGCCAGGGCTTCAAAAATTTCAAATCTTAAAGGAGCAAATTTTTTTTTGTCTGAAGGATAAAATACAAATTTCTTATTTTGATTTTATCAAGCCATTTACAATCTAACACTAACTCATTACTGCAACCTTGTCTCTAGGCATAATCCAAATTTCTCTTCTCTTTCTTCCTATTAAGTCTTGTGGTACATAGAGTAATTCTCTGTGCTAAGTGCTTCAGGGCAAAACCCCTGTAATGATATTTTTCTCTCTCCATTTGGCAAGCACCTGATCATTCTTCAAGATTTGGCTAATGTGTTTCTTCCTGTGAGGGTAGATTGAGCTTCAACAAGAAAAAATTTGAATTTAAATAAATAACAAGTTTATATTTCTATTAAAAGTATTTTAATTTTAAAAGTTATTAATTCATACTATAAAATATAACTCAAAATTCTAATGAAAGTCATTATCATTAAGTAAAACATTAAATATGCTATATGGCTAATATGAATTTATATCATAATATTTATTTCCCATTATATTCTGTCAGTGTTTCTGCTGACAGTCTTTGTGTTTTGGTAAATTATCCCAGTAGTCATCTTTAATAAGATTATACCAATTAATATGTTTGCCTTACTTAGAAATATAATATAAAGTTTGTATTGTATAATTTCTGATATCTTTTATTTCTGAATGATGCAATATTTAGTTAGCAGTTTTCAGGTCTTCATTATCAGCTTAGCATTGGATTTCAAAGTGATTTAGGTAATTAAACACACAGTTAACTGCTGTTGCTGGAATTATTAGAGAAAGAACATTTAAAAGAACTGTATAATGACATGCACTGTGTGAATTAGAACTTTGCACTCTTCTAGTATATCAGTGAGCATAAGTCATATTTCTTGGTGACACGATTGCATTTGTAATGTGGAAAAGTTTCTTTTAATAAATTAAGGATTTACGTAGAATATATATTTTAAATATTTTATTTATTTATTTTTAGAGAGAGGGGAAGGGAAGGAGAAAGAGAGAGAGAAACATCAACATGTGGTTGCCTTTCACGTGGCCCCCACTAAGGACCTGACCCACAACCCAGGCATGAGCCCTGACTGGGAATTGAACTGGTGACCCTTTGGTTCACCGCCCATGCTCAATCCACTGAGCTACACCAGCCAGGGCTATGTATAATATTTTTGAAAACAGGTACATTTTCCCCTTATACCTTAGTTTAATAATATGTATGTAATTTTATGTATACATGTATGTGTCTATATATGTGTGTGCATATATATCATACTAAATTTGGGGAGCTGGGTCTTCTTAGGCCTTCAGACTTGGACTGAAACATGGCTTTTCTTGGGTCTCCAACCTGCTGGCTCTCAGTGTGGGATTTGCACCTTTGGCTCCCCTGGTCCTGGGCTTTCAGACTTGGACGGAGCTATGCACATCGGTTCTCCTGGTCTCCAGCTTACCAGCTGCAGATCTTGGGACTTCTCAGTCTCCATAATTATGCAAGCCAATTACTTATAAAATCTCAACTCCCTCTCCTTCCCTCTCTTTCTCTCTTTCTCCTCCCTCTCTCCCGTCCTCCCCCTCTCCTCTCTCTCTTCCACCCTCTTTCTCCATATGTGTGTACACAGATACACACTTCCTATTGATTCTGTTGCTCTGGAGAACCCTGACTAGTAACAGTGGAATAAGGTTTGTATACAGTACTTGATACCATTTAATGGAAAACAGATTGGGTGCATTCTCTCTCTGTGGAAATGGCTGAGAAAATGTGCAGAGGAGAAAGAGGCACAAAGGATTTTGCTTTCTAAGAATACAGGTGGGCTTGAAACACTAACCTTTCAGTTAACAGCTGAGCTCGCTAACCAGTAGCATCACAGAGATCCAAGGAGAGCTTGGGTGCATTATGAAGAAACCCAGTATTTTTTTTAAAGAGTCTTCAAACCATATCAGGAATTAATAAAGGATAATGAATGATTTAGCTTGGAGGGAAATAGACCAAGAGGAGAAATGATAGCCTTCAATATCGAGGGAGGTATAATAATGAAAAGGCGCCTGTTATTTGCATGGTTGATCTGGTAGATTTGTATGGTTGAAAAGGACGTTATTGTTCTGAGCTGAGCCAGCTTATGGTATAATAATACAGGTTACAGGGAAGTAGGAGTGGACTCCTCTTAACTGTTGAACTGATATTGTTTTTATTGTAAAGAAATAAACTCCATGATGCTGGAAATGCTTAAATAAAGAACAAATAGGAGTACCTAAGAAATGTTTTAAAATTTTTAAAAGAAATGCTTCTCTACAATTTTTCCAGCTATACAGTTTACTGAATCTCTATTCAAACTGATGAGAGAATATGGAGGTTTATATATTTGACTTTGCTTTTTTGTTCAGGTTATCCTCAAGGAAAAATGAACTTTTAATTTTCTTCTAGATTTATTGATATGCAGTTCCTTGATAAAATGAATTTGTGATCATATATTATTGTGATTTAAAAAAATGTCTGAAAAATGTAAAAAAGAATCTTTGCCATATTTTATTATAATAAAAAACAGATAGAATCCTGGCTGGTGTGGCTTAGTGGATTGAGCACTGGCTTGCAAACCAAAGAGTTGCTGGTTTGATTCCATCAGGGCACATGCCTGGGTTGTGGGCCAGGTGTCCTGCAAGGGGTGTGTGAGAGGCAACCAACACCAAAATTGATGTTTTCCTCTCTTTCTTCCTCCCTTCCCCTCTTTCTAAAAATAAATAAATACATCTTGGGAAAAAAAGCACACAGAAATATTTTCTTCTAGTAACAAATACAAGTTAGTCGCATAGATTAGGTGAGGGCTATAAGTTATTTATGATCTCAACTACTATTGTAAATTCTAGACTTAGATTAGCACCTATAAATATACTCAAAATGAAATGACAAGTATGTGTTGTACAAGTACATCTAATGTTAATGCAACTGGACAAAACTGTAAATATTTATAGTTATATATTTAAGATAGACTAGAGGCCCTTCCATGTAGTCTGCCAATTTTTCCTTCATTTTAAAATGGCATTTAATTTTAAATTTAGAAAGAATCCTAAAAATAACCTAGACTGGATAAATACTTTTCATTTTATAGGTGATAAAAATGGGAATATCTGACTTGCAAGAGTTTGTAAAATTATTCTTCCAGTTCTATTAGAACTGTGACAAATGAGCAGTCTCTTTGCTCTTCTTACCCTGCTCTGACTCAGCAAAGTGAAATTCTCTGAACTCCACATGAACCCCAGGGATGGGCTCACACACCAGTTACTGCTAGCAGTCTTGCTCTTCACTTGGGTCCACTGCTCTGTGTTCCCGTTCACACGCCAGCATGATACACAGTCACTTAGCATTTCCTGGTGGAGAACCAAATCACTAACAGATTTCAGCTTTAACTGTTGAAACTGAATTCAATTTTGAGTTATTAGAATCATTTATTTTATAAATGGACTGAAGTCCACTTAACATCAGGTTTCAAGTTGGCTTGTGTATAATATACCCAGCTTTTTTGTTTGCAATATTAGTAAACTTATTCCTGTGACTCATGATTTTTCCTTCACTCAAAGCTAACCACTTCTCCAACCCTACCTACTCTAAGTGCTAATATATTACTAACCTGGAGATATGATGTACTCAAAAGGGTTTATGCTAGAAATATTTTTCTCGTATAGTATTGACTTTTTATTTCCCTGTCTGTACTTTGAATGCTGAAAGTCATATTTGAGTTTCTTTTCTTAACATTATAGCAGATTATGTTCTTCAGCACATATTTTAGCTGTTAAAAGTAATAAAAAAGGTCAGGTTTTGCTTTTAAATGCAAAACTGACAACATAGTCAAAGATGTTTAATGAAACTAGTGGCAGACTGTGAATCCTTATGGAGACGTACAAGTGAGAACAAAATATTTCAACACTTGTCATAAATGCTTGCTAATGAAGACAGCCTTTAAAATGAGAATATCGCAATTCCCTCTCATTCTTTCAAATACATATTTGGCTAAAGAAAAACACAGTAGCATTCGTATTCCAACAACCTCTTTTTAAAAAATAGAATATGCATGGAAATCTGCCCATGATGCCAATGTTAGGAAAATGTTCCTTCCGAGGTATTCTGCAATCCTTCTGTTTGCTACACATTTGCTTGAACAAATTCAGAACTTCATACTTAAAAATTGGCTCCAAAGCAGATAAAAGCTCTAGTGGCAGAATTAGAATTGTTATAACTATAGACTATTGGTGTAGTAGTATCCAATATAAAGAATTTTCTCCCAAGGGTTTCCTTTAATAATTACCACGACTTCCACTTTTTAAAAAATAAAGAACATTTTAGCATTCTTTGTGGGCTCCCATAAATTCATATGAAACTAATTGTTAAAATGTTTTTAAATGCATTTTTAGATCTCTGTGGTATATTATTTACTGTTCCT
The DNA here is from genome assembly GCA_004027735.1 of Carollia perspicillata. NCBI lineage: Eukaryota > Metazoa > Chordata > Mammalia > Chiroptera > Phyllostomidae > Carollia > Carollia perspicillata. The sequence continues at coordinate 9,860 of PVKM010012671.1, read as the reverse complement.
TTTTAATATTAAAATATTTTTGGCAATAGCTAGGGCATGAATGATTTATTATATTTTATTATACAGAATGTATTATTGTGACATAATTTCACAGAGAACTTCATCTAATATTTAAAGATCTCATACCACTGTCTTTCTCATTGTTATTTTCATTTCTAATGATTCCTTATGTTTATCTAAAAGAATGTTTAAAATTGACGTACTCTGTTTTTTTCTCCCATAAATCGATAAGATCAGAGACATTATATGCAGGTGAAAAGCCCTAGCAATGAAATTTGTGTGATTGTGGATTCAGTAATGAATTTTAACTGGCAACCAAGTTAGATTCAGGAGGGACCTGATAGAAGTAATGGGATTAATTTGCTGGATACTTACATAGCAGAATTAAGCAGTTCGGAAACCAGAGAGATTCTATGTGTCTCTCTGCTGTTACAGACACAGCTCCCAGCTGTCATCAGAATGCCGCCTCACCGCATCCCATGGGAAGAGGCAGTTATTACAAGTAACTATTTATATTTGACGGTGAGGTAAGAGTGCTGGCCAGATAAAATTTGTCCTTACAATACCCTCATGCTTAATTTCTGCTTCTGTGTGTGAAAATTTTTGGTGTGGAACTTACAGTCTGCTACGAAAGTGGAGCGAAGCGTATGAAACATCTGTTGTCAGGCCTTGTTGGTATAACAGGAAGCAGAAATCTGCAGACCTTGGGAGGAGCAGCAATGAGATCACACCTAACGTTTCCCTGGACTTCTTAACTGGATGTTCTTTTCAGATCACAGTACAGGAAGGAGAATATGAGCACAGCTGGGAATCTCTCCAGATGAAGAGAGAAAGATAGGGGTTGTGAGAGCCAGAGGCAGCCGTAAGTTGAGGACAGAAAACCATAGTGGGAGTACCTGTGAGGTATGAAGAGCTCGAGAAATAAGCAGAGGAATCCTACTTAGAGCATCTGGCTTACTTAAATACTCTTCCCTATATTTTCTCCTAACAGATATAGCCTTCTGCTTTTCATATTTATATCTGAATACATGTTTTAAATGGAGTCCGCTTTTAGTTATGGTATAAGAAAAGACTTCAGTATTTTTTTCTTATTTTAATTGTTCAAGTACAGTTTTCTGCTTTTTACTCCCATCCCAGCCCACCCCTCCCAGACCTCCCCACCTCCCTCCTATTTCCACCCCACCCCTGGTTTTTGTCTATGTGTCCTTTATACTTGTTCCTGAAAACCCTTCAATTTTAATGTTTCCTATGAAGTGAGAAATTTACTAAAATGGAATGTCCCTTTATCACTTAATTCTGGTACCATTTGTATTGTCTACGAAGTGTCTGTATATGCATTGAGCCCTCTCTAAAGGTTGTATTATTTTTTGTCATTAATCCATTTGCCTGGTCTTATTCCTGTTCCTTATTGTTTTTTATCATGACTTTGTAATACTGAGCCCTGTCCAGAAAGTATCCAGCCACAGACTATGAAAAATAGAGACACTTATTAAAGAACATAAAAGGTACGAGAAACATTGTACATAAGACAGTGATGCCTCAGTGCCCTTGAAAGAAGGCATCTCGGGACCTCACACAACTCGCCCAATTGCCATCAGCTGCCCTGTCATATTTTCCTGAATCTCATCAATGGTGTGAAATCTCTTCCCTTTCAAAGGTGATTTTAGTTTTGGGAAAAGCCAGAAGTTGCAGGGCACCAAATCTGGGCTGTAGTGGGGCTGAGTCACCGGGGTGATTTGATGTTTTGCCAAAAAACTGCCAAAGACATGATGCATGAGTGGGTGAGTTGTTGTGATGAAGCTGCCAATCACCAGTTGCCCAAAGCTGCAGCCTACTGAGTCATCTGAATAGTTTCCACAGAGAAATGTTCAAGCTGAATGCAACATTTGGTGCAGATTGATTCCTCTACTCAGTCATTTTGAATGCAGTGCCGACATGGTACACATGCTCACTCAGCAGCGTCTATTGTCCCCACTGACGAGTACAGGGAAGCTGGCAGCCATTGTGTATATATGCGCATTCCAGTCCGCTCCCCTTGGCTGACAGATTACATTGATGTCGCACAAACCATTCTCCTTATATTAACAACGACTGGATTTTTTCCGGACAGACCTCATATGTCTAAGCCTCTGGTGGGAAATTTCTATAAAATTTGAAGAAATTCCCTAAAATTTGAGGGAAGTGCCTCGAATGTGTTGTTATGAAGCGTGGTAGCAAACAAATGCCTAATTTCGGTGTTTTAAAATGACTTCCATTTGGAAGCTGCCTGCCATCTGTCATCACACCAGTCCTGAAAGGCAGCATGGCGTGGTGATTACGAGCGTGGTCTGTGGAACCAGACTGATGGGTCTAATGTGGACTCTGCCATTCAGTTGCTGTGAGGTCTTTATTGGGCTATTAACTTTTCTCTACCTCAGTGCCCGTATCTCAACAATGAAGATGACAGTAATAATCCTTTCCTCATTGGAATGTGCAAGGAAATAAATAAGGCAAATCTCACAGCTCTTTTAAGATACCAACCAGAGTAACACCTTGATTTCAGATTCCTGGACTTCAGAGCTGTACATTTTTGTTTCAAGCCACACTGCTTATAGTGCTTGTTACTACAGCCATAGTGAGCTAATACACCGTGTAAGTATATATTAAATTTAAAAATACATTCCCATAGTTTGATTTAATAATACTTAATTATGTAATATAAGCTGATGTTGAGTTTCTGCTGTAAAACTCTGAGATAAAAATTTACACACCTATAGAGTTGAAATCATATGTGGCATAACCTCTTAATTTGCGGACACAAAAATCGTCTCCCATTACAATGATCAAAAACACCATGAATTACAAAAGTACCTAAATAGAGGTATATTTAAGCCATGCGTAACGCATTTTAAGTATGCCTCAGGCTTATCTGCAATCACAATTAAATGCCTAGAGCAAATTTGGGAACAGTCATATCTTCCAGTGAAAGAACAAACTCTATCAAATGTGTGTGAAGGAAAGATTTTTTTCTCAGCAGGACCATTACAAAGAATCAACTGCAAGTTAATGAATGCTAATGATATTAGTTCCACTGTAAGACTACTTAAAGAGATACAGTGCAATAAAAACATTTATGCTCATTCATTGATGTGCACATATATATTACAAGAGAAGAAAAACTGTTAATTACGGGCCTTTACAGAATGGAAATGTTAAAGTATTTCAATTAATTCAGATTTATCAACGAACAGCTCTGCAAAAACATTTTTCATTCACAATAACTGATTAATGAAAGTGTAACTAAATTAGTGAAACTAATTTTTAGTGAAACTAAATTAATAATATCTGACAATTTATGTCAAATTGAAACCAGCCACATATTTTAATGATGCATTAATTATTATTGAGTAATTAAAAATATTGAAGAATATGTGACATATACTTGTACCAATTTATTTTATTAGGATTGGGTAAAGCAGGCAATTAATACATTCTGAATTTTTAAATGTTTAACAAAAATTTTATAACCATTTATCTAATTTTTATATTTTCAGATTCAAAGGACAAATTTTTATCAGCCCAGTGAAATATTAATTTAGCCAGAATAAAACTTAACATCAATCTCAGAATTCAGTCCAACATTTCTAATACTTTGTAAGTCTGAATTAAACTCTACCTTAGGGAACCGTAGATACTCATACATACAAAGAAATTTAAAAACACATCCCAACATATATTCACTAAGCAATAATTTTGATTGCAGGCAGTACGTGAAGAGGATAATGTGGAAAATGAAGAGGGATACATGTGTCAAAGTAAAACTCCATTTTACATAGATTTTCCACTTTTAACCAGTTTTTTTTTTTTTTTACCTTGTACAATGCAAACTATAAGGTAGCCATCAACTTTGACTCATTGAGATTCTGACCCCTTTTATGAAGGTCACACCCTCAGAATAAAGTCAACATTTGCAAAAAATGAAAATAATAGTGATGACTGCTAATGGTTAGGAGAACTTACTGTTACATTCTGAGTACCCATGATTGCACAGCTGGACAGTGACAGAACTGTACGTGAATCCTACATGAATCCAGATAAACTGGTTCCAGAGTCTGCTTTTAATCTAGAAGAAAAGAGTGACTGTGTATAAAATGCTAAAAGACATAACACTTTCTGCTTTTCTTTAAAAATATTTAATGTATTGCCTCAGTAATAATGAGGGCAGATTGCCTTTGCCTTAAGTGTTGAGAATGTCATAGCCATTTTTTCATCAGAAAGCAGAAACACCAGAACCAGTAAATGGTTCTCAAATCTGCAAAATATCTGAATAATGATTGCCCAGTACAGCCTTTCCTAATGCATCATACAGCTTGTTAATACATCGTTTTAGAAATTGGGTTCTGTAATTAAAATGTCAGGGAAACTGGGACTAAAAATAAACATGTTTCTTTATTTCAGATTGTTTCAACTTGAATATACCAATGCAAATTTGATATCTACAGGGGGAATATAGTGTATGGGCCTTCCAGGTTCTTTCACCTACATATAAGAGACCATTTTCATTGTTTATTTTGTTCCTGTGAACTGAAGAACAATTGTTTCATAGATTATTTTAGAGCAGTTTTAGGTTTACAAATAATTGAGTAGAAAGTACAGAAAGTTCTTACATACTCCACCCCTCCCATTGCCCATATTATTAACATCTTGTACTGGTATGAGACATTTATTACCATTGATGAATTGACATAGATACATTATTAACTGAAGTCCATAATTTTACAATAGCATTCACTCTTGGTGTTGACAGCTCTGTGAGTTTTGGCAAATGAGTAATACCATGTATCCATTATTACATCTCATAAAAAGCACTGCTGACTTACATGGGCCTGTGTCACACCTATTCATCTCTTCCTGTTCCCCTCCAACTCCTGGCACTGACAATCACTGATTTTTTTCAAACTGATTTTTTTACTATCTCTGTAATTTTTCCTTAGATTAAAAAAAAGTCATACAGTTGAAATTTATAGTGTGTAACCTTTTTGAATGCATTCTTTCACTTAGCAAAATGCATTTAATGTTTTTCCATGTCATTTTGTAAAATTTTAACTTCAATAGTTCATTTCTATTTATCTTTGAATACTATTCCATTGTCTGGATGTACCAAACTTTGTTTAACACTTGATCTGTTGAAGGGCACCTTGCTTGCTTCCAATTTCTGGCGATTATGAATAAGGCTGCTATAAATATTGGTATGCAGGTTTTTGTGTGGAAAAGAGTTCACAGATTACTTGGACAAATTGCTAGGAGAGCAATGGCTAGATTGTAAGACTGTGTTTAACTTGGAAAAAACCTCAAACTGTCTTCCAAAGTGACTGTAGCATTTTGTATTCCCACCAGCAATGAGGGAGAGTTCCTCTTGCTCGCCATCCTCACTAGCACTTGATGTCGTTGCTGTTGTTGATTTTATCCACTTTCATCTGTGTGAGGGGCATCTCATCCTTTTGATTTGTAATTGCCTAGTAACGCATGCTACGGAGCATCTCTTCACATGCTTAAGTCCATCTATACGTCTTCTTTGGTGAGGTGTCTGTTCAGATAGTTTTCCCACGTTTTAATTGTGTTGTCTTCTTATTGTTGAGTTTAAAGGGTTTTTTAAAAATACATATATGACTTGGATACAAGTTCTTTATCAGATATGTGTTTTGAAATATTTTCTGCATGTCTGACTTGTTTTTTCATTGTCTTGATCTTTAGGCTTTTAAAAAGTTACATATAATTAAAAATTGTAACACACCCTCAATGAACAATTCTGAGTCTGCTTTAAAATGAAGCATATGTGTTTCCTACTCACTGTGCCCCCACCCCACCCCATACTGGACACGTAGAGGAGTGGATGCCTTTGCTTTTTCAGGCTGTTTGGTGACACTTACAGCTGCCATTGATTATCTGTCCGGTCACGGGGGATGCATCAGGATAGATTACACATGTAGCTCTTTAATCTTTGCAATGAGATGTTATCTGTGTTTTTCCACAGTGTAAAATTGTCTCTGAAAATTTAACTTATTTGCTAAGAATTTAAAAAATTAGTAATTGGTATATTTTGAACTTTAGCCTACTATGTATGGCTTCAAAGTCCATGATTTCCTAACTATAGTAGGATGATTCCAACAAATTTTCCAATATTCATTTGAGAACCATTTTGAGCAGGAGGACATCATGACTAGTGTAGAAAAAGTCTTCGTCATCAGTTATCAACTCCAATGAAAAAAGTAAATCCCTGTTTATGTGCCTAGTGCCTTATTTATTTAAACTACATTTCCCTGCTATCATCTCACAGGGCTGATGTTCAACCTTTTGGTGTCTCTTGGCCACACTGGATGAAGAAGAGTTGTCTTGGGCCACACATTAAATACACTGTGACATGTAATCACACAAAAAATCTCACAATGTTTTAAGTCCATTAACGATTTTGTGTTGGGCCACATTCACAGCCATCCCGGGGTGCATGTGGCCCATGGGCTGCAGGTTGGACGCCCCCGTTAGAGGTTATAAGGATTAAATAGTGCATGTTAAGTGGTAGCATGCTGCTGTCTCATAGTAAGAACTTGATACATTGCAGACATTCCTGCAACTACTAACAGTGTTGCCATTATCATTGCTTTTCTTTTTATTTTGTATTACAGTTATTAGTCCTTGTTACTTGCAGAATGTGAGTCTTCCTTGGGCAAATCAATTACCTTGTCAGCGCCTCTGGTTCCTCGGAAGTAAAATGGGAATTATGATACACGTTCCTCTACAGGGCTGTTGTATCGTTTGAAATGGATAATGCATGTAAATTACTCAATGAATGACAGATGCGAAGTCTCTGCTCAATGAAGATAGTTTATCTTCTTTTTTTCCATTCCCTTGAAGAGTATTTACCTGAACATTTTCACTGGCTGCCATGCGTGTATATGATCTGATTGCTGATACTGTAGAGTTCACTTCTATTCTCCATCTTTCTGAAACAGTATAGATTTATTATTTAATATTTCAAGCTGGTAAATGATCTCTGTTTAGGTAAGATACAATACATTTGTTGATTATCCAGAGGGGCCAGGGTAAGACTTGGGTAAAACATAAAATGAAATGTTTTCATGCCATCAGTGTAAACATAGAAGATAGTTTAGCAGTTTCTGTACCTCTTTTAGGGGACATCAAATAGATGCAACTAAGAAGTAGTCAACAAAATAACAGAATTACTGAAAACAAGACGTGCTAACATTAGATAGAGAACATGGTCCTGTTCTTCTAAAATGTAGGTTAGACATGAAATGGAAATCACTTCTGCAAATAATTCTGTCCGTATTGTTCATAAGTAACCACTTATTTGCTCTCATCTTCCCGGTCTCACTCCAACCCCACAGCCTGTGGACTGCCGTTTCTAAGATTTGATGATAGGGTCCACGTTAGAATGTCCTCTCTCAGTTCCAGGATGATTTTCACATCTTTAAAGTCACACTTACCCCCTTTCTCCTATTCCCTATACCATCTTGTAGTATATGCTAAAATACACAGTTATTGGTCTCACCTTTGTTATCTTCCCTCATCTCTCAAGGTTCAGAAGTGGACAAGAAAGGTAAGCAAGAAGCAAATAAGAGGAAATTGAATGCTTTCTTTTCTGTTAGAAGTCAGAAAAAAGGATCTGTTGGTTAAATGAGACAGACTAAAGATTTTTTCAGATGAAACAATGAGTCAAATTTTATGTCAAATTAAATATCTTTACTGAACGTCTAGGTATTAGTGAGTAACTGTTGCATACATTCCCTCCAGTTCAAAAAATTTAATTGATGAATCTATTGAAGGAGCTTTTATTGGAACCTGCTTTGTGCCAGTGTTTGAAGACCAGTGGCATGATTTCAGAGCTCGCTCTCTTCACTAGAATATTTATTGCTTTCCATGATGTATGTATGTCTCTCTAAAACATATGTGAGTGCTTGTTAGGAAGATTAGGGCATTTTACTCATTTCTATACACTTACATGGTGCACAATGTTACCTGGTTCGTAGAAAACAACCTGAAATGCCTCATTGAACTGGAGAGAGATTTTGCTTTTTGTCCACCATTCAGTTTATTGCATTAAATAATTCAGGCACTAAAGTCAATATTTGATCTTAACTTCCTAGTTGATTATTAAACCTACTTCATGCAAATGGAAAATTCTAATTCATTTTTTCCCTTCAATTATGTTCACTCAGCTTCTAGAAATATCATATCTGATAATTTAGTCAAATTGGATAAAGCAATCTTTGTAATTATGAGATACTTCTGAATATTTTGGACCTCACAGTAGAAAATATAATTTCTTTGCCACTAATTTATAAGACTCTGGCAAGGATCAAAAGAGATCATTCATGTGAATTTTCATTGGAAGTCTTAATACTTTGCAAGACATTGTGTTACTATTACCTTAAAAAGTAATAGCTAATCACTGAGAAGGTAATAACATTTTTAAAAATATTTTTGCACTAGGTTAATGTTGCTTAATGATGATTTGTTGAAACTTAAGAATGTGGGTTTCTCTCTTATGGAAAACAGTGTTCTGTTAATAATCCTTAGGATTTGCTATATTTTAGGCAATACAAAACTCCTCTGTTTTTTCTACGTATACTTTATTGGTCCTCCAGTACAGAATTAATTTATGAGAGCTTTAACTGAACTGAAAAAAAAAAAAAGACCTAGCAGATGCTCCGCATGAAATCAGAACCAAAGCATAAATTCCTTTTTGGTCTCGGTTGCCTTTTCTTCTTTATCTGGGCTTATTGCCTGTGGGATGGGCCCCTCACTGCCGTGGTCTCTTCGTTTTCTGTAGTTCGACTCTTCTGTGCTGATGTGAAACTCAGCTGCCTCACCTGCTGTAGTGGAGGAACTGTGCTGTTTGGTCCATCTGCTGTGCATCAGGCTTAGGGATTGCCTGACTGTCAGGTACATTCTGTAACTTCCGCTGCCTCTTCTTCTCAGGCTTTAAAAATTATCAGAGATAATCAACCTAGAAACTAATTTTAGATATCAAAAGAATAATGACTGATTCTCTAGACAGTTTCTTGTTATAAGTGATTTGTGGAATAAATTTATATCCCATAATAATAGCCAAGAAAATTAACCTCAGACAAATATCAATTCTTACACATTTTGTAAAAACATCAATGTAGGGATTTCAGTGCGGTGATGTCAAGGGCATTCCAGAGTGTGGGCATTGCCGTTTGCAGTATGTACTATAGTCCTTTTCTCAACCATTTTCTTGCTGCTTCAGATAGTATTTTAAAGTAAAAGCATCAAGTTTCATATCCCACTAATGAGTGAAATCATATGGTTCTTGAGGAAAAGGGGATGAGCAGTCAGTAAGGGTCGAGGGAGTCAAATATATGGTGACAGAAGATGGGTTGACTTTCTGTGATAAACACACAATGAGTTATACAGATAACACTTCATAGAATTGTACATTTGAAACCTATACAATTCTATTCGCCAATACTACCCCAATAGATTTAGTTTAAAAATTTTTAAAGATGAAATAAAAGCACCCAACACTGGAGAAACCATATTTCTTCAGCTTTCCTTTCCCTCCCTTCTCCACCCCTCAACCCTATCCTTCTCATCTCCCCTCCCAATAGATGACTATGACTGCATACACCCAGCTTCCACATGTCCACTCCTTTAATAAAATAAGCATGAATTTTACACTGAAATAATAGAAACAACATGCTTACCCATTTTTGCAAATTCTTGTATATGCAAAATGTCTTCCTTAGAAATAGGTTGTTCTACACAAAGGCATAGATTAAATGCTTTTAAATTAATCATTTTTTGTTTTTAAAGTTTATTTAAACCAACAAAAAAAT
>PVKM010012670.1:0-22051 GCA_004027735.1 Carollia perspicillata | reverse complement strand
TTTTTTTGTTTTGTTTTGATTTCCACCCCTGCCCCTTCCCTTTGGGCCAGTCATCTTTTGGAGTAAAGCTTTAGAATCTTTTGGTTAAAAAAAATTAACAACAAGAAAAAGTGAAAAAGAGTGCAGATAGTTTAAAGGACTTCTGGGACACCAATCCCTAGAAGGACTGGTGAAGGACAAAAGAGAGAGAGAGGGACAGGCGGCTTAGTTACAAAAAATGGCTAAACACTTTTCTAACTTGGGTAAAGAAACATATTGGATTCAGGAAATCCAAATTGTACCAAAAAGGATAAATCTAAAGAGACCCACACTGAGACATATTATAATTAAATTGTCAGAAGTTAAAGACAAGGAGAAAACCTTAAGAGCAGCAAGAGAAAATCAACCTATTATGTAGAAGGGTTCCCTACAAGAATACCAGTGGATTTTTCATCAGGCACCTGGAAGGCCAGAAGGGAATGGAATGGAGCATATTCAAAGTTCTGAAATAAAAAACCTGCCAATCAAAAATTCTATTCTTAGGAACGTTGTCCTTAAGAATTGAAGGAGAGAGAAAAAGTTGTCCAGATAAAAGCTAAGGGAGTTCATCACCACTAGACCAGTCTTAAAGAAATGTTAAAGGGACGTCTTCAGGCTGAAATAAAATGGAACATTACTTATTTCATTGAAAATCGTTTAAAATTATAGATGCTATGAAGATTATTTCTTTTCTAAACAGTTGGCTTCAGATGTCTGGGCATTGCTGAGAAAGATGCCCTTCTGGATTATGTTGAAGTAGCTATTTCTGCAGTTAAAAAGTACAAGAAAGTCAGGTTTTTCAGGCTTGTGAAGGGGCTTCTCCTGCCTGCTCTGCAGTCAGTGACATATCTTATTCAACCTGGTAGGGACCAGCTTGCCATCACCTCACCTGTGGACGTTGAGTTACCCTGAGCCAAGTCTGCTGCTCAAAGCTACCGGGGCTAAATCTTCAAATTAAAGAAATGAAAAGCACCCTATGTCATCACATCCAATGAGAACAGCAGACTGTTATTTAGGCAACATGGGTTACTGTGGATGACCTCAATTTTCTTGCCAAACATAACTGTAGAAACATTTGCCACCTGTCCTTAAAGTTAAATAACAGTCAGAAGGAGTCTGAGCTCAGTGGAGTTCACATTCTCCAGCGTGGTGGGGACCATTCCCGGAGTGCTGTTAGCAGTGGGGCCCCAGTGGAGCCCACCACACCCTTGAATTGTATCTCAGGAATACCAATCAGTTTTGCAACCAAAGCAAAAAGATTATGTTTATAATCTTCACATGCCAGTCAGCTTGTTTTAATTGTCTAAAGACAGAGGGTGGTGGCCATGTTGTACAGATGTTAATAGTTAAACAAAGTTAACTGAAGTGCACTATTGTACGTTTCAAATGAACTCAGTGTCTGACTCACACAAGATGAGCTTATCCCATGACAGGAAGGCTGGTATCCTCACATTTGTTTTCTACCGGGACTTGCATTCCATGGGTCCAACTGGTGTCTTCAAAGAGTTTTCCTTGATGTCTGATATAATCAAGAATGGTACACATGTGGGACTGATGAACATATGCAAATGTGGTGTAAGGTACCCAGACACATCACTGTCTCTGGAGCAGCCAGGGTCCAGGCTGGACTCTGATGAGTTCTAAGATTCTCTCTTCTGCTCAGTGCTATGCCTGGCATTTTGGAGATAGCTCTTGTGCCAGTATATTTAGCTTCATCTGGATCGCATCGGCAATTCCTACTGCTCTTTCAGTCACTATTTCCAAGACACGATTGCCTACTTGAGCTGCTGGGAACAAATTGTTGTGTTTCAAACTACATAAATCCAATGAGAAACAGACACAGCTGGTTTCATCTGGATAGTTTGTTTAGAAGTGCTTGAGATTAAGGGCATTGCCAATGCTATCTTTGATCTAAAGCTATTCCTTACATCTAATGTACTTTAAATTACTTTAAATCAGTTGGTTCATTTTGACACACAACCAGCCACAATTGCTTAGCAAATTGATAGTCAGATGTCTGAGGGAAGCCATTTGGGCTGGTGTGTCTGTTCTTTCTTTGAGGTTCACAAGGGCCCCCTGATCTCCATTTATCCTGAAACATGTGCGGAAGGATCAATCAGGAAGGTGGTAACAGCATATCTCTTTTGTGGATTGCCTTCTACCTTCCTTACAGAATAGATAAACTTGATTGACAGCTCTTGGATTGTCCAGAAAGAGCACCATCTAGTGTTTACATGTTGTGAAACCAACATTTCAAAAATCTGCCTGGGGTAGTCAACATACAATACAGTGTACAGACGATGTATTGTATAATTGTGTACCTGAAGCCTGTGTAATTTTGTTAACCAGTGTGACCCCAATAAATTCATTTTTAAAAAGGTAAAAAGAATAAAAGGACCGTACTTTTGAAATATATTTAAGCTGTGAGCTGGCTTTGTACCATAAAAATGAATAATCATTCTCTCTTTTTAAAAAATATTTTATTTATTTATTTTTAGAGAGAGGGGAAGGGAGGGAGACAGAGGGAGAGAAACATCAATGTGTGGTTGCCTCTCATGCGCTCCCTACTGGGGATTTGACCTGGCCTACAACCCAGGTGTGTGCCCTGACTAGGAATCGAATTAGTGACCCTTTGGTTCTCAGGCCAGTGCTCAATGTACTGAACCACACAGCCAGGGCCATTCTCTTTTTAATATGTGCAGAATTTAGTTTTCTTTATAGTCTTATTTCTTGTGGAATAAGAAATAACTGTCAGAGTAGATATAAACTAAAATTTTATCTAGTAATTGCAGTAAATTCAGGACTTTCTTACATTTGTTAGAGAACAAAGCAAATTGTTAAGTTAATACCACAGAAATTTTGTAGATCTAATTTCAGCTTAAGTGAACATGTGCCTGTTTGGGTTTATACAAAGCTCATAAGATCACCTAACATAAATTAAGACACTATGAAATGCATTGTTTAATAATTCTCACTTATGTTAACTAAGGTAGCAACAATAAAACTTTTGATGAACTAAAGTTGGATTTAATGATGAAGTTCAACATCTAAATGCTGAAGCTATCAGTCATTAGTTATATTGACTTCTGTTGATTTTTCCAACACATTTATACTGTTGCTCTTTTTTTTTTTTTGTAGAGACTTTTGGGCTTTCTCTGAGGCATTTGGTTATATTTCACTTACTTCTTTGTTCTTAGGAACTTCAAGAATTCTTGCCTTTTGTCACTTACCTTTATCTCTGTTTTGTTTCTTTTGTGTTTTGTCCTCTCTGCAAGTCAGTCTATAGCAGCTAGTGCATGGAGATGGTTATGATTGCTATGTCTTTCTACTGAAAGACAAAAACCTGCCCTATGAAATGGCACTGTTTCGTTTTACAAATTATTAAAAAAATCACTAAGTGTGGGAAAGACAAAGTATGGAGAAAGTGCATTTCCAGCTTCCACATGTACAGGATCAGATGGTTTGCACAATGGAGGTGACCTTGTTACTGCTGACTTTTGTAATTGTTAGGGACATTCCTGTTGGCACCTGCAGAATCTGACTTGTCTACTGTTGTGTTGATACTTAGGAGATCAGCAAAGTGCCTCTTTTCTAGCCTCTAACTCAGCTAATGAACAAAGAATGGTAGACTTCATGTCCAGAGAATAATAAAAGGAGCGTTATGTGACAGATGGAAATACCTGTATTTAGTACCAAAGTCAAGCTAAAAATTCTTTGTTGTTTGAGCTATGAACCACCCAAGTCTCAGTACAACTCACTGACACTGGGCTGGATAACTTGTACTTATAAGAGGCTGTGAAATAAAGTTTGAAATGGAGTGGAAGGGCTGATAAGGCAAAGTGTCTATGAGTGAGTGATTCTTAAGCCTGCTGCAGACGATGCACTCAGTTCTGCGTGTGGCTTATTTTCAGGCATATTAAGTGGCAATGTGCCTGCCAGTCACATTTGACATCAACAGCAGTGAAGGAGCACACTCAATCTGTGAACATTAAAGTCAGTGAAATTATAAATTTTTTAAAATATTGAAGGGAATATAGGATATGGCTGAGTCAGTCTACCCTCAAGTAATTTTTATTCAAAAGCATTGTCATTCCCTTTTATTGGTTAAATTCTGGTGTGCAAATACTTCTTAGTGCTTTTAATGCAATATTTCCTATTCATTATTTAATTCTGTAAAAGCTAGTTTGAAATAAAGTGGTTTTTCAATTGAACATGTTTCAATATTCCTATTCTTTTAGTATTGGGAGGCATCTGTTATAGGTACAGACTGAAACTGTTTATACATTAAATTATTTGTTGCAACATCATGGATGCTAAGTTATGCATGTTCTGCATTTAAGTGAGCTTGACTGCTATACATAAGAATTAAAGTTACTCAAAGAATAAACAATTTTTTTCTGAGGTTTATAGTTCTTTCAAGCACACTTTAGTAGTAGACTTGTGTCTTAGCTTGGTCTGCCATAACAAATTATCAAAGACTGAATGGCTTAAAGCACAGAAATTTATTTTCTTATAGTTCTGGAGGCTGGAAGTTGAAGATCAAGGTCTGGCTGATTTTGTTTCTGGTGAATGTCTGCTTCTGGTCTTCTTGCTATGTTTTACATGTCCTTTCTTCAGTGAATGTACCTGGAGAGGGTAGGGAGATTTGGGGGGTTTGTAGTGGGTGACAGAGCTCTCTGGTGTCTCTACTTATAATGACACTAGTCCTATAAGATCAAGGCTACACTGTTATGACCTCACTTAACCTTAATTATTTCCTTAAAGGCCCTATCTCCAAATATAGTCTCACTGGAGGTTAAGGCTTCAACATATGAATTTGTGGGGGACACAGACAGAAGGCAAGCTATGATGACAGCTGGATAGAGCTTTCACATAGTTGGGAGAATTGACTTATGAGACATTGTCATAACTGATATTTGACTGACAAGCATAGGCATACTACAGATTAATGAGAAGTTGCTTTCATTTTTTTTAAGTCTCCTACACCTAATGAAGTAATAGTAATACCATCTTTTCATTGTGTGAGAGTTAAAGTAAATTTTAACTCTGTTTGGCTATCTCAAAGCTTGTGCTGTTTTCTTACAACACCTTATCTTATAAACTAAAGTATTCCATGTCTAGGGATGTAATGGAGTCAAAAGGAGTAGTTTATTGGGATTCCTCTGCCTCCTGATTCTGGGCTATTTTGTTTTGTTACTATTAAGTGGGTGTTATAACCATGAGCAGCAATGGAATAATTAGAAAAGATCATCAAGAGCAAAGACGTGTCATTAGATCCAAGGCTAAGGTCATTCATACCCTTGTATTTTCAGTTACTGTGTACAAATGTGAAAGTTGTACAGCAAAGAAGGCTGATAGAGAAAAAAATGATTAATTTGAAATACGGTGTTGGAGGAGAGCTCTACGGACACCCGGGTCTGCCAGAAAGATGTGGAAGTGGTTTCCAGAGCAAATTAAGCCTAAAACACTGCTGGAGGTGCAAATTAAAAAACTGAATCTGTCCCATTTCAGGCACAGTATGATAAGTCAGTGTTCTTTGGAAAAGACAATACTGTTGGGAAAAACAGAGGACAGCAGAAAAAAATGGAAGACCAAATGTGAGACGAATTGACTCCATCAAAGAAGCCATGGGCATGAGTCTACAGGTGCTGAGGAAGGCTGTTAAGGACAGGACACCATGGACATCACTCATAGGGTTGCCAGGAATTGGAGCGGACTCAATGGCATGTAACACACACATAACCATAAGACCACTTTACTCAACATACAATGAGTACTGAAACCCCTACCTACTGAAATTCAAGAAAAATTTTAAAAATAAATATGTTCAAGGGAATGGGTAGTAGAGGGAGACCTAATATATGGTGACAGAAGATGGTTTGACTGTGGGTGTTGAGTACACAGTGCAATATACAGAACTAGTATCATAGAGATGTGCCCTTGAAACATATATGATCCTATTAACCAAGGTCACCCTAATAAACTTAATTAAAATAACATTCCACATCTAGAAATCCACCCTATGGACCTAGTCATATAGGTGTGCACAGGTACATGTACAAAGAAATCCACTGGAGTGTTGTTTGTACGAGCGAAAAATAGAAGCAACTGCATGTTAGGGGTGAGTTACATACTGTGTCTCCTTCAATGGAGAACTAAGCAGTAGTTTAAAATGGCAATACACACACATACATACATATATATATACATATATATAATATTAACATGAAAAAATACATGATTTAGGAGAAAAGTAATTAATGAATCAATGCATATTGTATTATGTAGAACCACTTTTGTAAGAATATATATTTTATATGTCAATGATGATTATCACCATGTGAAAGCTTTTTAAAATTTTAGATATCTGTATTTTCTAATGTTTCTGTAATAAATATGTACTTTCTATGTATATAATTAAAAACAAAGGTAAACAAGAGAAAAAGAAATACATTCAAGAAACCACCTTGAGAGCTGTAGCCTGTGCACAACTTAAACGGCAGCATCGAAGGCAAATCTAGTTAGGCTGCGTTTCTGCAGGGCGATCTGGAGCTCAGCCTCAGAGCCTGGACAGCATGGGTTAATGGCAGGGCACGGTGCTGCAGCAGGGGGCTCACATCAGGATTTACCAGCAGTTATCTGTGAAGCAGGAAGTGGCAAAGGCACTTTCAAGAAACACGAAGTCAGCAGGTGCCAGAGCAAATGCTGGCCACTGGGCATGAATGTGGGCTTCTGACATGGTTTAGGGCAGCTTTAAGGAAGTGGGAAGATAAAAATAAATTAGAGAAGAACTACTTGAGTTCCATCCATTTCATGACCATGCCTGCCCTGGCTGTCTGTCTGTAGACTTGGCTGTACTAGTCGATGACAGTGCAGTGCCACTTCCTTGGTTTCCACTAAAAAGTACTTGGTCAGAGAAAAGTCCCCTTTGTCCATTTCCTCTTGTTTCATCGTCTAGTACTTTCATTTGCCCTGCAATTTGAAGACACATCATAACATTATAGTTACATATGGTAGGAAGCAGTTGCCGAAGGGATATATTTCTTACAAATGCACAAAGCATCTCATTTCTAGTTTATGCTGAGTTGGACACACATTTTTGTATGCACTTAAAATGACAGTTAATTAAACTTTGAAAGTAAGCTCATGTAAAGTTAAGTTGTTTCATTTTAATAATAGTTGTTCAGCAGTTTTAGAATTTCCCTTTATAGTTTTCTTTCCATAATTGTTTACTAGAGATTTTGACATTTTAATACTGTGTTAAATTTACAAAGGTGAATTTAGATAACACTGCCATGATAGTTTAACACACTTAAGGTTATAAAAATAATTGAACTCTGTTTTAGTGTGGTATTAGTATGACTAATTAAAAAAGCTCATAAATGAACAAACAGAGCAAACAAACTCATAGATGCAGAAAACAGTATGGTGGTTTGGGTGATTTCCCAGGTGGGAATGGGAGTTAAGAGAGGATGAAGAGGGTAAGGGGACTAGACTTTGGCTGGTGAGCACACAGTGCAATACACAGATGATGTACTATTGGTCAGTATGCTTGCAACTTATATAATGTTATTAGCCAATGTCACTCCAGTACATCTAATAAAAAAATGTTCAGTATATCCAATTGCATAAAAGAAAGCAAATTTTGGATCAGTAAGCATCCAATTAGGAGACCTAACCCATGGTTAAGTGAGGGCCCACTTCTGGGTCACAGACCTCTCATGTATCCTCTCACGGCAGAAGGGGCAAGGGAGCTCTTGGGGGTGTCTGTTATTGAACAAGGTCACTAGTCTCATTCATGAGGGCTCTGCCGCCTATTAATATCGTCACAATTGGCAGTAGGATTTCAACATATGAAATTTGGGGGGGAAACAAATATTCACACTTTAGCAATTATTAACTGGGGAAAAGTAGGCATTACTAAAAGAGGCAAAACAAAATTGCAAATAATACAACAGCAGCAAAGGTAGGAAACAGCTGTCACCTCTAGGGCTAAGAGAGAGAATCTCAAAAAGGAACAGACTTCTAACAGGGCTTCTCCCACCCCAAGATCGATCTTCAGACCTCCTTGGAGAGGGTACAGCCATCACCTTCCAGATGCCAATGAGGTTTCTGAAGTGCCTCAGACCAGAGCTCACCCAAACCTGTTGGCCTGGAGCTAGTGAGAAGGAAATTGCCCGGACAGAGTGCCAGTCAGACTTGCTGACAGGTGAGCACTAGCGGGTCTTTCACATGCCACTGGCAGCCTGATGTTTGGAGTGGGAAGAAAAGGACACCAGAATCAGGAAGAGAGGTCCCTTCCTCTTGCATGCCCTCTACAGAGAAGACTCACCTTGTAGCAGCAGGCAAAAAGAAAAAAAGTTTGCAAGGTCTAGCTCCACTATCACAAAACACACTTGTGGAGGGGTGAATTCCACAGCGAGGCACCACTTCACACACGCTAGGATGGCTCTCAATGCCAAAAAGATGTCAAAGGACAGATCATAAAGTGTTGGTGAGGGTGTGAAGCAACTGGAACTCTTACACACTCTTGGTAGGAATGGAACATGGTGCAGCTGCTTTGGAACAATCTGGCGGTTTCTCAAATGTTAAACAGAGTCATAGAATGATCTGGCAGGGTATACCCAAAAGAAATGGAAACCTGTCCATACAGTTATACAGAAACATTCATAACAATATTATTCATAAAAGAGGAAACAACCCAAAGCCCAACAATTGATAAAAAGAAATAAAAGGTGGCCTATCTATAGAATGGAATGTTATTGGGCAATAAAAAATGACCTACTGTTACATGGCATAACATGGATGAAAGTGGAAAACATTATATGAGAGGAAAGAATTCAGTCACAAAAGATCAAATATTATATGATTCCATTTATATAAACTGTCCAGAACAGGCAAATGATAGAGACAGACAGCATATTAACCATTGCCTGAAGCAGGCAGGATGGAGGATTGGGAGGCAATAGTGAAAGTGTATGGGGTTTGCTTTTGGGAAATGAAAATATCCTGAAATTGCTTGTGGTGATGATTGCACAACTGTGCGAATATTTGAAAAAATACTGAATTATTCCCTTTACTGAGAGACAATAAATTGATAACTAGCAAATTCTCAAAAGACTTTGAAAAAAAAAAGGCATTTCACTGTGTTAAATTTCAAAGCATTTTTTTTACAGGAAGCTGATAAAAATTTCCTAAGGCTGGAGAGGTTAGGGGAGTCGCTCAGACTATGGTTTTCTTGACTTCCAGTCTATTGTTTGTTGTACTAGAAAATATCATTTCAAGAGAGTCTTTAGAAAAGGGTTCTAATAACTCCTGTCTTTCTCAGAGAGAAATGCTCTCTGAGAAACGTGTAGCAGAACTTATCTCTGACTTGGAGGTGTTAGAGGAGCAACATATCAAACTATTTCTTAAGGAGAAAAATAAAGGTTTGGGTTTGAAGATGGTTTCAAATACAGCTGTGAAAAGTAGCTGAATGGAAAGACTCTTACTGGAACATAGGTAGCATTTTGAATTAAATTACCAAGTTTTTGAGTTTTAATACATACAAGAGAAAAAATCTTTTTAAAAAATATATTTTATTATGTTATTACGGTTGTCCCATTTTCCCCCTTCACTCCCCTTCACCCTGCACTTCCCCTACCCACATCCCCCGCCCTGCTTTAGTTCATGTCCATGTGTCATACTTATAAGTTCTTTAGCTTCTACATTTCCCATACTATTTTTACCCTCCTCCTGGCTATTTTCTACCTACCATCTATGCTACCTAGTCTCTCTACCTTTTCCCCCTCACTCCTCCTCCCATTCCCCTGTTGCTAACCCTCCATGTGATCTTCATTTCTGTGTTTCTATTCTTGTTCTAGTTGTTTGCTTAGTTTGTTTTTGTTTTTGTTTTAGGTGTGGTCATTAATAATTGTGAGTTTGCTGTCATCTTACTGTACATGCTTTTTATCTTCTCTTTCTTAGATAAGTCCCTTTAACATTTCATATAATAAGGGCTTGGTGATGATAAACTCCTTTAACTTGACCTTATCTGGGAAGCACTTTACCTGCCCTCCCATTCCAAATGATAGCTTTGCTGGATAGAGCAATCTTGGATGGAGGCCCTTGCCTTTCATGACTTGGAATACTTCTTTCCAGCCCCTTCTTGCCTGTAAGGTCTCTTTTGAGAAATCAGCTGACAGTCTGATGGGAACTCCTTTGTAGGTAACTGTCTCTTTTTCTCTTGTTGCTTTTAAGATTCTCTCCTTATCTTTCATCTTGGGTAATGTAATTATGATGTGCCTTGGTGTGTTCCTCTTTGGGTCCAACTTCTTTGGGACTCTCTGAGCTTCCTGGACTTCCTGGGAGTCCATTTCCTTCACCAGAATGGGGAAGTTCTCCTTTATTATTTGTTCAAATAACTTTTCCACTTGTTGCTCTTCTTCTTCTCCTTCTGGTATCCCTATAATTTGGATGTTGGAATGTTTAAAGATGTCCTGGAGGTTCCTAAGCCTCTCCTCATTTTTTTTAAAAAATTCTTGTTTCTTCATTCTTTTCTGTTTGGTTGTTTCTTTCTCCCTTCTGGTCCACTCCATTGATTTGAGCTCCAGTTTCCTTCCCATCACTACTGGTTCCCTGTACATTTTTCTTTATTTCACTCAGTGTAGCCTTCATTTTTTAAATCTAATTTGTGACCAAATTCAACTGATTGTGTGAGCATCCTGATTACCAGTGTTTTGAATTTTGCATCTGATAGGTTGGCTATCTCTTCATCACTTACTTGTATTTGTTCTGGAGCTTTAATCTCTTCTTTCATTTGGGCCATTTTTTTTTTTTTGTCTCAGTGTGCCCGTTACATAGTGAGGGGCAGAGCCTTAGGTGTTCACCAGGGTGGGGCAACCCAGTTGCTGGGTTGTGATGCTGTGGGGGAGGGGTCTGAGAGGGAGCAATGGCACTTGCTCTGCTCTCTGCCAGATTTCAGTCCCCCCCGCTGCTTCCCCTAAGCAAACTGGGCCCTTCTGGTGCTGATTTCCATAGGGGTAGGTTTGTGTACGCTCTAGGCCACTGTGAGTCCCTCCAACAAACTCTCCTGTGAGGTTGGGAGTTTCTCCCCACACCTCAACCCCCCGTAGGTGTTTTCAATCAGTGTTTTGAGGCTTTGTTTCCCCACACTGGGACCCTGGGTTGCACAGTCTGTCTTGCTCCCCAGTTTCACCTGGTTTATCTGCACGAGAATGTGGGACTGCCCAGTCCACCAGCCGCCTTGTGTGCCACACCCCTCCATAATCTGTCACCTCACTGGGTCCACCAGCCACTGCTTTGCTGTGACCCCTCTCCCTCTGGCTGCCCGACTCTGCCCCTCCTACCAGTCGGTATGAATATGTCTACTTGAACTTCTTGGTTGTTGGACTTCCATACAGTTCAATTTTCTTTTGGTACTGGTTGTTTTTTTTGTTTCTAAATTGTTGTTGTTCTTATTTTGATTGTGCAAGAAGGCACAGTGTGTCTACCTGTGCCTCCATCTAGGCCAGAAGTCAAGAGAAAAAATCTTTTTTTTTTGAATTGTGCATTTCAGTGGGTGCCTTTGCACGGTATGTGGATTACATTTTAACAAAGCTATTACACCCTGGCTGGTGTGGCTCAGTGGATTGAGTGCTGGTCTGCTAACCGAAGGGTCACTGGTTTGATTTCCAGTCAGGTCACATGCCTGAGTCGCGGGCCAGGTCCCCTGCAGGGTGCCCATGAGAGGCAACCACAGGTTGATGTTTTTCTTCATCTCTTTCTCCCTACCTTCCCCTCTCTCTAAAAATAAATTTAAAAATCTTAAAAAGATAAAGCTCTTACAATAATTTTATTTTTAAAGTTTTTATTTTTAAATTTGGGTGATATACAATATATTAGTTTCAAGTGTCCAACCCAGTGATTAGACAATTATATAACTTACAAAGTGACTACTATGATAAATCTAGTGCCCCCTGATACCATACACAGTTCTCATGTTATTGACTATATTCTCTATGCAGCACTATTTTGTAACTACCAATTTGGATTTCTTAATCTCTTCACCTTTCTTACCCATTCTTCATCTCACCCCTACCCCAATCTAGAAACCCTAGAAATGTTCTCTGTGTCTATGAATCTGTTCCTGTTCTGTTTGTTCATTCATTTTGTTTTTTAGATTTCACATATAAGTGAAATCCTCTGGCATTTGTCCTCTGTTTGATCTATTCACCCAGAATAATACCAATATTTTATTCTTTTTTTATGACCAAATCATATTCCATTGTATATATGTACCACTTCTTTATCATTCTACTGATAGACAGGTTGCTTCCACATCTTGGCCATTATAAACAATACTGCAATAAACATGTAGATGTATATATCTTTGCAATTTACTGTTTTGGGTTTCTTTGGATAAATACTCAGAAGTGGCAGTGCTGATTCCTTCTCTGTCTCTTGTTATACAGCCTTTGCTTTAAAGTTTATTTTGTCTGGTATTAAGTGTTGCTACCCCAGCTTTTCTGTTTTGTTTTCTTTCCATTTCCACAAAATGTTTTTCTATGCCCTTACTTCAGTCTGAGCGTGTCTCACATCAATCAAACTGAGTCTCTTGTAGACAGCACAGGTAAGGGTCATGTTTTGTTATCCCTTCAATCACTCTATATCTTTTGATTGGAGCATTTAATCCCAGTGCATTTAAAGTAACTGTTTTGGGTTTCTTAGGATATATTCCCTGAAATGGGATTACTGGCTCAAAGGCAGATCCAGTTTTAATTTTTTGAGGTATCTCCATAATGATTTCCACGGTAGCTGCACCAATCTGCATTCCCACCAACAGTGCAAAAGAGTTCCCCTTTCTTCACATCCTCACCAGCACTTGTTATTTGTTGAATTACTGGTGATAGCCAGTCTGGCAGGTGTGAGGGGATATATCACTGTGGCTTTAATTTGCATTTTTCTTATAATTAGTGACATTGAGGCATCTTTTCATATGTCCATTGACCATCCATATGTCTTCTTTGGAGAAGTGTCTACTCAAGTCCTTTGCACATTTTAAAATTGGATTGTTTGTTTTTTGGTGTTGAGTGTTGTAAATTTTCTGTAAATGTTGGATAGTAATTCTTTATCAGATACATTGGTAAATATGTTCTCCCATTCCATGGGTTGTCTTTTGAAAGAACACAATCACCCCATGTTCATTGCTACATTATTTACAATTTCCAAGATATGGAAGCAGCCTAAGTGTCCATCAGTAGGTGAGTGGTTAAAACCACTATGGGACATTTACACAGTGGAATACTACTTGGCTGTAAAAAAGAAGAAAATTGTATCTTTTGCAACACATGGATGGATCTTGGGAATGTTATCTTAAGAAAAATAAGCCAGTCAGTGAAAGAAAAATACTATATTTCACTCATATGTGGAGTCTAATGCACAAACTGAACTAACAAGGGAAATGGGGACAGATTTATAGACAGAGAGCAGGATGACAGCTATGGAGGGGGGAAGTTAGTTGATGGAGGGATTGAGGAAAAGGAAAAAGGACTCAAGGACATGGACAACAGTGTAGAGATTGCTGGGGGCAGGGGGTTAAATGGTAATGGAAAAAATACAATAATGATAAAAACAATACAAACAAAAGAACTAAGCTGCTTTGTAGTCTTGTGAATTATTTTTGATCAGGAGAGTTATGTTATAAAAGATAGGAATCTCCTAGGTTTGGCAAAAGAGTGATGAGGAGGATGGACAGAGTCTCCATACATATTGTTTGAGGCCAGCCTTACATCCTTTAACCAGACCATAAGCTACTAGAGGAAAGGACCTGGTCAACTGCTACAGTGATGGATATAACGAGAGACTCAGGAATGATTTTTTTTAATTGAACTGAATTATGAAGTCCAGTTAATAAGTGCTTCCAAATAAGTAGAAAATCTGTCAGAAAGCCCTCTATGTAGGTGTTTAAAATTAAAATTTCCAGTTTTTGGAAAAAAGGGAAAAATATCAAATTGCCTTCATTGAAATAATTGAAATGTGCCCAGCAGTTCAAATTACTTACACATGTAGGAGCTTTCAAGTTTTAATGAAACATGCTTAGCACTCACACTTTGATGAGAACTTTTTGCAGCTAGTTCTACAATGATAACCTTAAAGGTGAAGTTGGCTAAAAGAAAGGAAATCAAAACCTGAAACAGATTTTTTCTCATGTCCATTGTACTGTTTTTGGCAGTTCTTTGATTCCCTGGTTAAAGCAGAGTGAACCTGCTCTGTGCTACTGGCACCACCTGGGAAGTGAAATGGTTCTGAAGACTCCAAACTTGTATGTTTCCGATAGGAAAGGGGTACCTGAAAGAATAACCTCACTGACACTATTACACCAGCAGTAGGAGACCAGCAGATGTCAGTGTAAAGACTAAGTTTTTGTTGATTTCCTTTTAACCCAGCTGAAAATATTGGTTCCCGTTGTTCTTACAAACAAATTTGGAGCTCTCTTCCCTTCCAGATGCCCAATTCTCTCTGTAGGATAGCAGCACTTAAAGCAATGTATAGAAGAACTACTTCATGGCCTTGGATATCACCTGTCCCCCATTCTCTTACACATACCACGCCCCATTCTCAGGATTCATATTCTTAATTTCTGGAGTAGCATCATGGGTTTTACATTTTTAATAATATCTACAAGATCATTCTGATGAACAGCCACCAGGGTTGAGAGCTTATGTCTGAATGACTAATAATATATATATGACTTTTGTTTCCTGGCATACTTGTTTTACCTAAGTGTGCCCTTAGATCTTACTCTTTCTCTTTCAGAAATTTATTTGTTTATGTATTGAGTCAGTGACTATTTGTTAATTCATGTAAAATTTACTGAGTCTACTATGCCCCAGGAATTGTGCTAAGTGGGGCTAAGGAGGGTACCCTTAAGTGTGGTAAGGAAGATATATAAGAAACAAGTAATTTCAATATAAGATGACAGCTATGATAGAAATAAACTCAACAATGAGGAGGAGCTCTTAACCGAAAGAATACAGTTATGATATGACTAAAAAATATTAATGGGGAGCAGAGGATAAGGAAGTAAGTCTAGACGGCCAAGGGTGCCTCTGTCCTTGGTGCTGAACTTTCTCTTCACCTGCTAAAATAAGGATGTTTTCCTCAATGCCTGGCTTCTGATGATTTCTCTGCCACCTCTCCCACTAATTCTGAATCATCTGAGAGTGGTAGAAAAAAATGGAGGAACACAGATATAGGCAGATTAAGAGGTTGTTGAAGGGACAGCCACTGAGTTACTGACTCAGTGATGTGAGAGTTTGGGGAAGTAGGGAGAAGAGATTTCAAATTATTTATTCCAAGAAGAAAGTTTCTTGTTTGAAAAGATTAGCTCTCCAGCACACTCTGCAATGCTTTACTTATGAAATCATAAGCTTTCCATAAGTACTAACATTATGAAATTAGTCCTCAAATAACAGCTCTAGGTAAAAGGGTCCTGAGAGACAGACATTCAGGGAGAGAAAGCATTTTAATTTAAACCAAAAGGACTTTTTCAAGGACCCACATATAATTTTATATAGCAGTAACACATAGTGTGATAATACAATATAATGTTAGAGATATAGCTAGGAGTTGTATCATTATTCAGTTTCACAAAGGGAGGAGATTGCAATCATTACCTAGATGCAGGCTGATTAGAAGCCAATCCCTCAAGCTGCAGTTGGGAAAGTGTCGAGTTAAGTCCCTTCCAGGGAGAAACTTGGAAATGGGCATTTTTGCCTGTTCCATCTGTGTCTAAAAGTATAGCTGCAAGATAATGCTCCTGTATCCATTAAAAACTATATCTTTGTTTGCTACAGTCCTGTGACACTCAAGTACAACCCTTATTGGGTATTACAGCCAGGTGATCTTGGTTCTTTTCCCTTGGTTGGCAGATGAAAAGCTGGGGAGTCAGATGCTGTACAAACTTCTAGGGGAATACTGGTAACTTGGAGTGGGTTAGTGGGAAAAAGCAAGAGAGGTGTACTCTGGCTTTCCTAGTCTCTTTTCCTGGTCCCCAGTGCCTACTGAATTAGAAGCCCAGCCCTCCGCAGCAGCTTTGAAAGTATGCAGATAAACCTCTTTCAGGGAAAGACTGGGAGATGGGCAATACTGCCTGTTTCCTCTGGGCTAAGGCCTTGGCGGATAGCTCCTGCAAGTGTCCTGCATCATTAAGAATGTTTCTTTGTTTGCTAAGTCTTGTGGGTCTCTTGGGTACAAGCCTGTAGAATTTCAGAGCTAGGTTATTTGGGAGCTCATACCTCTGATGATAATCTTAAAAGTTCAGGTGCTAGATGGGTCCAAAGATTTCATTCCTTAGGGTAAAGCTAAGAGTTGGGGATAACCTCTCACTTTTGTGGTGCTGTGCTAGGGGTGGGACTTATAGTGGGAGAGTATTTCTGCTTTTTTTTCTCTGTTTCCCAATGGGTATTTTCTCATTTGTCAGATGTGTAGGAGGCACTCAGTTGCTAGTTTCTTCCCCCAACAGAATTGCTCCCTGTGTAGCTGCACATTTGGTGCCTTGTGGAAGGAGAGGAACTGAGGACCCTCCTCTGTCACTGTCTTGGTTGACTCTTCAGTTTCCAATTATTCCTTGAATGTTTTATTAAGTTCACTTGTTGGTTTAATTTGGTTATTTTAGCATTAGCACTGGGAATGGGCCAGGATGAGGTGGATCTGCTCTGGCACAATTTGGGATGTGTGGGTTCTTGACTTCACGCAGGGAAGAATTCAAGAACAAGCCCGGATGATTTTGAGAGTACGTTTATTAAAGCTTGGGACAGTGAAAGAAAGGAAGGGTTTAGAATAGAATAGGCAAGATCGCAGCAACAGAGTTAGCCTAGGTGGAGCTGCTTTGGGCTCCTTTAGAAAGGAACTCTCAAAGGCAGAGGAAGTGAGCCATGCTAGGCTGCTTGGACTCAGGAAACAGGTTACAGAGGCAAAAAGAGGGACCTGGGACATAGGATCAAGGGTTAACCTAGGATGAGCTGCCATGGCCCACTCCTTCCCTGGTTGTAAACCTTGCCAGAACCTCTTTAGGGCTTAGAAGAAAGAAAGCAAAGATATATGCCCGAGAAAGGTGAGGGGGTGGGTAGGTGTGCTAAAAGGATAGTGTGCACTAGGTCCTTTGTCTTGAGGGGTTATCTGTTTTCCATAGGTGGGAATTTTAGGGGAGGTCTCAGGGGAGGATTTCAATCAAAATATTCACCAGCTTTCCAGATATGTGCCTTTTAATATGCTGATGCATTAAAATGAATATATAGAGGGGTTTGGGGTCATTCTCTGGTGAGCTTCACCTCTATTTGGATTTGATTGGCTCTAATTGAGTCTTTTGTTATTTATTCCCCTCACTTCATCTGTCCTTGGGTTTGGCTGGCACTAGTGGCACTAACTGGGTCTCTGTTATCTATCTCCCTGACTAGGGTGATTTAAGCTACTCACTCTCTGGTTGGGGAGGGGAGGTGTAAGCCATCTGCTCCTAAGTGTCCTTGGTTAGGGAAGATGAGATCTTGAGATTTATTAACTGGCTGTTAATTGGCCATTTGTTTCCCCATTCCACTTACCAGTGAATTTTTCTAGCTTCTTACTAACCTGACTCAGTATCATTATGAATGAATGGGCTTTTAAATATGGTTTTTGTGTTATTTTTCTTGGTCATATTGTCCCATATTTAGACAATGGGAACCTCTTCAAATTGTCTCATAAGTGGTTTGATGTATCATCAAGTTACTGTATTTCAAAATCATTTAAAATGATTTCTTTCTGTGTGGTTAAATCATTGATTGGATACTCAGGTGACTTTATTTGTTTATTTTGCTTTTGATATTTAGGGATTGCTTTATTTTTACTTTGATTTATTAGTTATGTAAAATATTTATGTGATTATAAAGTCAAGTTTACAATACATGCTATATTAAAAAAAATCTAGTTTCTATCTCTGGCCCTTCCCTCACCTTATGTAACAGAAGAAAATGATCAGTGTCTCTGACTCCACCTTGGTCAAGCCTACATTGCTGCCATGGTCCAGGCTAATAGCTTTTGCTTTAGACATGCAAAGCATTAGAGGAATTCTGCTTGGGGCTTGAGTTTTTACAAAATCAAACTCTCCTTTTTTTAAATACCTTTTTCTTATAGTTATGTGAGTTGTAATAGAGGGTTTAACTTATAATCTATTTTAACTTGGTAATAACTCTTTAAAAATTTATATAGAATAGATTGTTTTTTGCAACTGTACCCAAACCAATGAAATACCCTAAAAAAATCTCTCAAGTGTTCACCGAGAAACATTAAAAAATGTTCATTGTAGCATTATTAGGAATGGAAAAACCTAAGTACTGAAATCAGTGAACTATAGTTATGCATATTGAGCATGGATGAATCTTACAAACATAAGGTCAAGCCAAAAAGCAAGTTGCATGACATGCATGATTTCATTTATAAAGAGATAATATGTGCAAAATGAAATCATATATTGCACAAGGATACAACCATAAGTCTAAAACCGTAACTATAATGAAAGGAATGTAAAAATTATTTAAAATGATGAAATACCATAAGAAGTGGAGTGAGTAAGGAGGAAGGTGTAAAATTAGGGAGGGACACAAGGAAGGCTCCAAAAGGCCAAATAATGTTTATTTTTTAAGTTAAATGTGGGATGCATTCGTTTTTTTCTTTTGATTTTTGAATTCTTATGTATGTCATGAATATTTTGTGTTTATTCAATATTTAACATATTTTCTAAAGAGTTATACATCTAGTAAGAATACTTAAAAATTAAGAAAATGCACCTGTAACATGACTGAGAAAGCTAACAATATTCTGTGAATTGTTTATTCATGACTTGGGATAAAGATTTCACAGCCAGAATCATGCATACAAAATATAACAACAATGTGCTCTGGATAACTGAACTCAGTGACTACAAAAGTGACTTGTGTAGTGGTGACGATGATGATGTCAGAGGTACAGGTGAATAATTAGAATATATTTTTACTAGAATTTGAGAGTGGAAAAATGAACTTTGCTAAATTAAAAGATGTTTAAGTAATATGTAACTTAAGTATATATATGTAATTAGGTTAGAAATGAAATATTATCAGCAGGTAGATATTTGATTATTTCCTATATACCCCTCTATGTTTATGTATTGAAGTTGACAAAAACTCTTTGTAGAATACCTCTCCTGGTGTAAGTGTAGTATGGGATTGTGGTTATGAGATGCATTGTTCCTTCTCTCTTTAAACTCTCCCTCCTCTTCCCAGTAGGCCAGACTTACCTTCTTGGTAGCTGTAATTATTTTTAAATTGTATTTCTTGTTTTATCATTTTGTGTTTGTCTTATGAAGCTAACTGAAGACCATAGGCTCCTGGAACTAGCTAACTCCAAGGACTGGAGTATGGATGTGAATGGCAGAGGAGGAGCTTCAAAGTTCATATGCTTTTTGGGCTTGATGAGCCATTTGGAGGTCCTGCTTGCCATGCTTTTTAAAGGGCTACTTTCATCTTCCACAGCATGAAAAGACACAGAAAGTTTTTCTGAGCACCACTCTAAATCATCGGGGTTGCTCTAGTTCTTGATTTCATGTTTCCAAATTCTTGGCTGCCATCCTATCCTAGTGCTATGCATTTTCACAAGATACATCTTACACTACTTAATTTTCTAAGATTGGTTTTTATTTCCCCTTTATTTTAGCATGTCTATGTTTACTTCCTTTTCTGTCTCCTTCCACTTTATGGATTCATCAGCTTCCTCCTTTTTCTCATTTTCTGTGAGTGCTCAACTGGTTTTTTTTTTTACTCTGTCAGATATTGTTGTGAAGCCTCTGAATTCCCTATACATAGATTTTCAATAAATTCTTGATAAGTATCTGGTAGCAAAAAAGATATATTACTGGCAGCACCATCTTTACCTATTATGTCTGTGCTATTTAAGCGGTGCAGTAGACACCTTCTACTAAGAAAGAAACTCTTGCTTGATAATTTTAGTGACAATTTTAAATTGTATAATTTTGTATCTTTAAATTTTACTTTAAGAAAAGCAGTTCTTCCAATTTCCACTTACCCAAATAATTTTTAAAATAAAAACACACAAGTGTCCTGGCTGGGTGGCTCAGTTGGTTGGAGCATTGTCCTGTACACCAAAAGGTTGTGGGTTTGACTCCTAGTCAGGGCAATGAATGGAAAGCATTTGATTGATGTTTCTCTTTCATATTGATGTTTCTCTCTCCCTTCCTCTCACTCTAAAATCAATATATATATCCTTGGGTGAGGATAAAAAACACACACGGTACAAAATATTGACACATTATCTCTTGGATTCATTGTCCCAGGCATTTCCAAAAGTAGAGCTGATTGTAGCAGGTATGCGCCAACAGGGCATCTGTCCATCTGAGCAATCAGTGCTCCCTCCTCACCAGATGTTAAATATTTTATCAATTTTCTCTAAAGTGCTATAAACTCATTACACACTGAGTTCAATATAGAAATGGAAACAGAATATGAAACACTTTGAGCAGGTTTTCAGCAGCAGGTAATTTTCAGGATGAAACACCATTCCTTCTAAAGAATTGGTAATACCTCAGCGGAGGTGAGGGTCGTGGCCACTCATTGCTTCTTGGGCCTCTTCATCAGCTCATTTCTCATGACTGTCCACATTTAGAGCACTCAGAATAGCCATGCTTCAATATAACTTTCCAACAGAAAAATTACCATGAATTTTTCTCTTAAGGATTTTCAGAATTGGATTATATGCTTTAAAATGTTCTCATTTTAGAAGGCTATCCTTTTTTATGATTAAACTTGGGCTTTCAATTTTAAAAAGTTCTGCAATGTTTAGAAAAATAGGCTGTCCAAGGGTAGCACCATTACAAACTGTTTAAAAAGCAAATAGTTTGCAGCACTGAGGAGGTGCAGTTCTTCTGGCTGGTAGGTGTTACTAATGTGAATTGAGAATTATGAGTTCAGATCTCCGGGAGAGCATCGAGGGTTAGGAAGGTTCTCCTGGACAGTCAGGGCAGAGGTGTGGAGAGGCCCAGAGAATGACCTAGGATGTGATGCAAGCTCATTTCATAATATGCTGTAGCAAACCTTAATTTGAAACAGTTGTGAATATCTGGTATTTTCTCAATTAGTTTCCCAGATAGAAAGTGCACATATGTGGGCTAATTCAAAACCACATATTTGGCAATGTTTGCTGCTTGCTCTGCATTGCAATAAAAACTTACATTGTAGCATAAAAGGAAGTGAAAAGAGAAAAATCTGGAAGAGAAAAAAGAAAGAACATAAAATAAAAAAGATGAGTCATAGAAACAGAGTAAGAGAAAGAAGGATCAGAAGATTGAGATGGTAAAGTAGGAGTGAGAGGAGGGAATAAAAACCAAGGATATTTTTTTTAAAAAAGAAAGGAATATGAAAGGACAATGGGTTAGAAAGAAAGCAAAAGACTAACAACTGATAGCTGTGTGAGTTCAAAAAAGCAATTGGGCAGATGTGGGGTAAAGGGAATGAGGACTGTGGATGGAATTTCCCAAGGGTGATGCCGTTACTTGTTGTTTTAGCAGGGGGACTGATTCTGAGGCTCAGCACAAGCAGGGCAGGAAGCTAGTTCCAGGGAGAGCCAAGTCAAAGTTTCAAAAAGAACAGAGGCAAGATAGGAAATGGGCTAATCTCAGAAAACTGCCCTGAGGCAATGGCCGAGGAAGAGGCCCAGAAAGAGAACAATTGGATGGTGAGAAAATATAGACACGGAGTTCTGCCCAAGCCAGGAAGCCTCTTAAACACTTCTGTGGGGTCAGGAACAAGATGCAAAGCCTTGCTGCTGAGTCTGTCTTTGAAAGCAGCTAACCAGGCAGGAAATTTGGGGCCTGGTGTCAGAGTACATTTAGATGGTCTTCCACTGAGCACTGCTGCTCCTGGCAATTGGGTATTGACCCGATTGAAATAAGGCCATCAGAAATGCTTCAACCCTAAAATGAGGTTTTAAAATAGGTGGTTCTGACCATGTAAGTGTAGTATTAGTT
>PVKM010012669.1:0-31343 GCA_004027735.1 Carollia perspicillata | reverse complement strand
AGCTCATCTCCCCAGCCCAAAAGTTCACATTAAACTAATGAAATCCAAATTAAGTCACGTTCAAGTTAATAGTGTTGTACTAATGTCAATTTCCTGGTTTTGATGCGTTATTTTGGTGAAATAAGGCAGCGTCATTGGGGGAAGCTGGGGGAAGGGTACACAGGATCCCTCGTTTCTATTTTTTTGCAACTCCTTGTGAACTATAAACTATGTTAAAATAAGATAGTATTAAAAACATAAAAATGAGCCCTGGCTGGTGCAGCTCAGTGGATTGAGCGCGGCGGGCCTGCAAACGAAAGGATCGTGGTTCAATTCCCAGTCAGGGCACATGCCTGGGTTGCAGGCCAGTTCCCAGCAGGGGACACACGAGAGGCAACCACACATTGACATTTCTCTCCCTCTCTCCTTCCCTTCCCCTCTAAAAGATAAATAAATAAAGTCTTTAAAAAAACATAAAAATGAAAAATGTTTTACAAAATCTGTGCCCGGACAGCCCTAGAGGTGGCGAAGAGGCAGGGGAGGGATGGATATTCAGAACTGCGAGCCAGGGCCTCCTGCCCCCGCTGACGTGTCCACAAGGCCATGGCTGGCAGTGCGTCATCCAGAGGCACCTGTCACTGGCATAAGCCGCAATAGTCACAGCAGACATGACGGCCAGCCCATGTTCCTCTGTTTGAGCAATTGCTGCCCTGCCCTAAATCTCCATGTAAGACATTTTCATCTCTCTAAAGCAAATCAACAGCAGAATGGCCCAGTGATTGAGAACATGGAGTCAGGATTCAGGAAACTTTGGGTTGATGCTGATTTTTCCACCTAAATAGCAGCATGGCCTTGGGAAGATTCGTGTTCCTAGCTTCTCTCAGGGATGCACGTCCGCTGTAAAA
Source organism: Carollia perspicillata (assembly GCA_004027735.1). Classification (NCBI taxonomy): domain Eukaryota; kingdom Metazoa; phylum Chordata; class Mammalia; order Chiroptera; family Phyllostomidae; genus Carollia; species Carollia perspicillata. The sequence goes on along the minus strand of PVKM010012669.1, from coordinate 30,459 downwards.
ATGGGGTGCCTCAGGATATTTTCAGGTCCAGTGACAGAAACCCAGCTCAAATTGCTTGAGAAATAAGGAGAGTATGAGTTCACATAACTGTAAAGTCCAAAGATGTTAACTTCAGGCATGGCTGGATCTAGGTATTCATCAAAGAATGCTCTCAGGACTCTCTCTAATCTCCACTCAGATTTCTTTGTGTTGGTTTTATCTTTAGGCAAGACCTTACCTCATAGTGACAAAAAGGGTGCCAAAAGCTCCAAGCCTATATCTTCCTAGTTTAACAATTGTGATTGAAAAAAGCATCCCTTCCCCAGGAATTACAGCTAACATCTCGCAGTCGAGTCTCGATTCTGGCATATATCACAGGCCCATCCCCATGAATGACAGAGGCCAGAGGAGTGGAACACACTATTGGTCGGGCCCTAGTCGTGGTCAGACTCCAGCTCTTCCATAGCAGGCAGAGAACAGCCCTGTCCAAAGCACATGAGGACTTTTCTCGGGAAGAAAATCAACGTGTCTTTAGCGAAAAGAAGGAGGATTGGAAACCAGGCTGGTAAAACCAACATATGTCAGCAGAGAGGAAAATAGCATCATTACGAGGAGAAAAGATTACCTGAGACAGCGCATGGAGAGCACATGGAAGGTGATAGGTGCTTATTAGGGTATTAACAAAGAGCATTTCCCTGCCTCCCACTGGGCACTGTGGCTGATGAGAGGAATCAGGGAGGCTGCAGAACGCAGCCTGGTTTTCCATTTGCACAGCTGCATTCCAGACGAGAGTCCCTTGGCTGCACCTGGCTGCTTTTCTTCCAGGGTGCTCCACAGCCCCGAGCCCCTTTCCATGGGTCCTGATTTCAGGTTGCATCTTCCTTACCAGACTAACTGCATTCGGAGAGTCTGATTCCTTCTTCCCCCTAAGAAACAGGACACAGTCAGCACGAATGGAGATGTGCCAGGCGTGATGCCAGACAGTCTCCAAGGTCATTGTTGCCCTAACCCAGGGCAGAGAGCATTGTTCCACTCTGCAGATGAGCAGAATGGGAGCCAGCACATGACTTGGAAGTGGCAGAACCGGATCTCAAAGTGCCAGAGACTCCGAGTGTCATTTGCTTTAGAAGAAATCCCTCTCCACGTCCCCAAGATTTCACCAGTGAAGTTCAGCTGGCAAAGCAGACCAAGCATGGCTCTCGCGAGCATTCCTCATTCCTGGTCCTAATGAGCTGCTATTTCTCTCCCTTTTTATGATGCTGATCTACTGGAGACCAGGGCATTAATATCACTGTAAACCAACCCCGAGATGGAGCAATTAGCGGCACAATTACTTCCTCTGCTCCATTTTCACCAGAGCCCAGAAATAGCGTTCCATCTGCATGCCAGCCTAGGGCAGGGGCACCCATTTGCCAGGACTGGGGGACGCTGGCTGTCGCTGAAGACATTATTAAAATAAAATCCATGTTTATTCTGATCAGCCGGCTCTTGCGATGCAAATCGAGAAGCAATTTTTGTGGTGGTCGGATGGAAGGTGGAGGCCACCGAAGTCCCCTCCTCTCGCACGCTGAGCACACTCGTCGCCTCTCCACTCAATCTCTCTCCTTTCAACTCCCGCACACAGGCGCACACACGTGCACGCACACACGCGGGCCTCCGGGCTATTTTCTTCCTCTTAATTGAAGTGATACAGAAAAGCTCTTTTTGTTTATCTTCATCTTTTCCATTTTCTGCCTGGGATGGTTGTTTGCTAGTGGATTATTTTCTGAGTGTGTATGTGTGCGTGTGTGTGCGCGCGCGCCTGTGTGTTTCCTGGTCATTATTTTTCCCAACTGCATCTCCACAATGAGTGGAAATCCAACCCTGTTTGGAAAATAAATAGTGCCAGCAGCACATTTGTTAGAGCCGGAGTCTGTTGTCAAAAGCAGCCTGGCTGTTGGGCACCCCGTGCGGGTCTCCAGAGAAACAGAATAATTCACCGGGTCCCGTTCCCCGGCTGAGCTAGGAGCCTGCCTGCCGTCGCTCCCTTCCATACACAGATGTCCTGGGTGTCTTTGTTTCCTGGTGTGATGAGAGCTGGACCCCGGAAGGGTTGACAGGTCTAGTTAAAACCACACTGCGCTTGGTGACTTCCCATCATTTTAAGAAAATTTCAAGATGTAGGGTGTGCTGAGGGTCACCTGTGTGCCAGCAGCTGTGAGAGCTCCGGGTCCCCACTGGTCCCGGGTCTGCAGGTAGGATTAACCCAGTACTCAGTACAAAATCAGATGTAAAAGGGGCTCTTAGCATTAGTGATAATAGCTAACATTTATTTGCATACTATATCCTAGGCAGTATGGGAGCCATTTACACAGTATTTACATTTTTAAATTAATATTACAAAATCAGCAATAGTTGTTTTTGTTTTCATGATAGTATTTTGAATGTACAGACAAGAATAGAGAAAATATCATTAACACCAGCTTTGGAAAATCGTAGCCTCGCGCTACATTTGCTTGAGGTCTCTGTCTTCTCAAACGAGACATCCCAGCTTGTGCCCAGGCCCCCACGCACCTTCCGTGGGCCCAGTTTTTTCTCCTCCCATGAGGCTACATTGGGAGTTTACTGTGCCAACTGATGTTTTTAAACGTGTATTACACAATTATGTGCCCGTAAACCTGTTTGCTATTCATGTGTGTTTTTCGATTTTACACAAAGGGTCTCCAGTGGCACCCGGCGTTCTGGATCTCGCCGTTTTCTTCCCACCTCGCATAGATTACCGCACCTGATCCTCCCTGCGGTCTGAGGTGGCCAGCACCATCTCCTAGAGGAGGCAGTGGAGGCACAGAGGGGATAAAACACTCACACTGCCATATCCTGAAGCTAAACACGTCTAATCTGCAACTCGGCACATCTCCATCTAAACTATGACTCAGCAATTCTATTCTTAAGTATATACCCCCAAGAAATGAGTGTTTAGGGACACCAAAGATCTGCACAAGAATGTTCATTGGATCTTTATTCCAGAAAGCTAAAAATGTAGAAATAACCCAAATGTCCATCAACAAGAGAATGAATAAACACACTGTGGTGAAATCACACTGTGGAATATTATACATGTGTGAAAAAGAAAGGGACTCGTGACAGCCACAACAGCGTGGTCACACCTCACATGCTGTATCCCAGCTATGTTGAGTGAGGGAAGCCAGACACAAATGGAGTATGCTGTGTGGTTCTATGTATATGAAATTCACAAACAGAACTCACCGATGACAACAGGGGTCAGATCAAAGAGGTGACCACTTCTGGGGACAGAGGGCAGGGCTGATGAGGATAGCCATGGGTAAGCACTGCTGGGCTGTTGGAAGAATGCTGTATCCTGACTTTGGTGGTGGTTACACAAGGCTGTGTGTGTGTAAAAATTCCTCAGGCTTTGCATTTAGAGTTACGCACTGTGTTCTGTATGTGCCACACCTCCAGGATGAGGAGGATGGGTATAAATCACGTGTGTGGAGTCACACAGGCCATCTGTGGCAGAGCCCATTTGAACCCAGGTGGCCTGACTACACTTGGCCACTGCTCTGTGAATACTTATGAAAAGGAAGTGGAGGGGCAGGTCGAGCTACCAGGTCAAGTTCATGAAAAGGTAGAATTACACCTAGTCCTGTCTGACTCTCACATCCACACTTCTTTTCTCTGCCTCCGACCACTCCCAGGGCTCTCTGGGCATCCTGTTCTCCACCAGGGTGCTGGGTCTTCCACTCCTTGTGTGACTTATTCCATTTCCAGGACACATTTCACATCTATCCGCATAGCTTCTCATGGCTGGAAGCCTGCTGGGCAGATACAGTGGAGATGTCCCATTTCACAGATGGAGAAACAGAGGTGAGACCCAGCCATGCATCTCCAGATGATTAGACCCCCAGGTTGCTGAGAGGTCCTTTGACAGACCATGAAGCCTGGGGTGGGGCAAATCAGACCCATCTGAGAAGCCCAGCTGGGGAGCCCAGGCCAGCCATGACTCTGTATCTCTGTGTCTTGGTTTTCTCATCTGTCAAGTGGGAGCCACCACCTTGGCTGTGCAGTGACATGAATATAAATGAGCAGTGCCTGACAAGGATACCGCACCGTGCTTGGCACTCAGTCAGACACCGTCTCTCTGCCTGCCTCCTTTGCTTCCCTTGCAGTTCAGGCTTCCCTGTTCATTGCTTAGAGAACTGGTTGACCTCTGAGCTTTCTTGCAGCTTTGAGGTTCTATGATTTATGGCATTTTATGCAAATGTCGATTAAGCACTCAGCTCTACACACTGCAGAGAAAAAGGAGGGGGGATGGGTTGGCATGGCCCTTGATTTTAAATGAGTAACAATAGTGCTGGCGGGGGAAGTGACAAGTGTCAGATCAGCGTCCCCTGCTTTTCCCAAACACACTCGGGCTGCGATTGGCTCCTACATCTGGGCCCGGGTAGGATGTGGAAGGGATGATGCAGTTTAGGTTGGGTAGCCCCCTCAGATGAGGGGCACTGGGGAACTGTCCCCTGAGACAGCCACCCCCCTCTAGCTGGCCTTTACTGAGCATTCTACTCCATCTTGGCCTATAAAACCAAGAGGGAAAACAAAAACCTTCACCTCTCACAGCTACATAAAAATAACCTTAAAAGGGGGCCATAAACGCGGAGCTAGTAATTATTTTGGATCTAGTTAACCATGCAACGAAATGGAATAAATGCAGCTCCATTAACCTTATTTTAAAAGCACTCTTTGGTGATTCATGTTTATTGCACGGTTAACATTTAAGAGTGGACACCCACCACCATTTCCGCTCTGCTCTGGAACCCGGTATGGAAGAAATCACAAGTATTTGCGGGGAAGGGGAGTAGATTCGACAGAATGTATTTTTCTCTAGCCAGCCCCTGCCGGAACACCACCTCCCTGTCCATCCACTCATTCCGTTTGCAGGCGTTTGCTGAGCACCTGCTGTGTCTGGACTACTTGGGGAGGTGCTAGGGCTACAGCAATGAGCAAAACAGCAACCTGCTCCCTAAGGAGCTGAGGTTCCCACGGTGCAAAACCGGGAAAAGGAAATCACTTCCAGTGTGGCCTGGCTCCCCACCAAAACCTCTGCCCGGCCGACTTCGAAGCCGAGGTCAGTCCTAATCCTGACTTTCAGCGTTTAGGAAAGACAGCTGCCTGAGTCTACTGATGTCGCAATGGCTTCCAAACACTCTGTTCCAACCCCGTCATTTCTCCACATTTATTAGTTGACTGCCCAGGGCTAAGAATCGCTGCATCTTCTCTTCTATGTGTCTGTCTGGTGAGTGCAAAGGACAGGTTCTTACTTTAGCCAGTGGTCTGTAATCCTTTACTAAGGTCATAAGAAAAAACAGACTGCAAAACTGCTCTGAAAGAAACTCAAGAAGCATGACATCTAAACGCAATGCATGACCCTGGATGGGGTCTAGCCTGGGAGAAGGGGATACAGAAGTCATTACACCACACATTACTGGGCAGTGGATAGAATCTGCATCGGGTCTGTGGTACCAGCTAGCGTGTGGCATCAATGGTAAACTTCCCAACTTTGATCATTGCACTGCGGTATGTGCAAGAATGTCCTTGTACACAGGATATACATGCTGAAATACTTAATAGCTGAGTGACCCACCATCCCAGGCTGACACGACACTGAGGGCTTTCCCAATGCTAGAGCTGGGGACATTCCACGCACCCAGGACAGCTGGTCACTCTGCAGAGATAACGTGCATCGGTACAGCACCTCCGTTCAAATGGCTCAGGAAAACATAACCATTCGTGTCACACAGCTCTGGAGGCTAGAAGTCTGAGAGCCGGGTGTCAGCAGAGCCACGCTCCCTCCGAAACCTGTGGGAGAGGAACCTTCTTTGTCTCTTCCAGCAGGGGACTAGCTGGAAATGCAGATCCCGGGACGCCTAGATACCCAGAATCAGCATCTACAGTCTGCCAGGCTCCAGATGATTCCTGCATACCTTGCAGTGTGAGAAGGGCTGGTCTATAGGACGTTTTCACATGGGCCAACAGAGTCTTTCAGTGACCTTTAGAGGTCCTGAGATCTCGGATTCCGCACTCCCACCACTCCTTGTTTACATCCTCCCTGGAGCAATTGCCTGAAAATTCACCACGAGAACCGCCCCACTCCCAGGCACATGCAAATGCTTCAGGTTAAATAATACAGCACAGGGGGCTGAAATGAGATCACCTCAAGTGGACGAGAGGCAGGCAGTTCAGACTGTACTTTAGAATAGCCACTAGCCCAGGTGAGGAGGGAAGACCCACTCACCTGGAGGACGCCAGTTGATAATGAGGAAGGAATGGTGCAGAATTAGGAAACCAGTCTTCAGCCAGCCCCCAACAGGATAACCGATTCAGGCACAATTATTTGGTGTTAAAGCCATTAGGTACATGGTTGGGGGGAATTTGGACCTCTGTACACACATCATTTTATCGTCTCAGGGGGAACTACATAGTCCACGACAGGGATGACACACTCATCACCCTAACACATGGCCAGTCCCGCTGAACATCAATCATTAAAGGGGGTCATGCGGAAATCGAGGGTTTCCTGATGAGATAGGACAGGAAGAAGATGACGCTCTCCCGATGGGCTCTGGTCACAAGAGGCTACCCTGAGCCCATTCAGCCTTTAGAACCAATGTCCAGTCAACGAAATCCAGGGGAGAGGGGAACAGGCGAAATGACACCGCGAGGAAGCCACCAGGCTAACCCAGGAGGAGGCGCATTCTGTAGGACCAGCTCAAAGGGATGTTTGGGTGAAAGGCTGGGGAGGGCAGCTTGAATAGAGACTAGTTATTAGATAAGAGGACGTGGAAATGTGGTGACGGATAACTGAAAACGCAGGTTACAAAGCCTGGTGAGTAGGGAGATTTCATTTCAGTAAAAAAAAATTGGTAACAAAACATAGATGAGAGAAGAAACACTAAGGTATTAACAATGGAATCTCTGGAAAATAGGAACACAATGTTTTCACTTTCTTATTTTTTCCTTAGCTCTATTTTTAATCCTTATGATGTCCATTGACTGTTTTTATAATGGAACGTATGTGCAGATGTGCTGATGATGTTTAATCGCAGGTATCTGCAAGAGGCCATTTAGTCTTTCATTCATTTATTCCCTCGCTCATTCACCCAGACACGTAGTTTTAATTAGCTATGATGACATTGGCCTAGGGATGTGAAGATACATGACTTCCAACTCTGCCCTCAAGTCAGTCCCATTCTGGCCAGGGACACAGATACGGGTTATGAAGCTGATACTTAACCTGCAGATGTGATAAGCAGGAAGGTGGAGAGATGCCCTGGGTACAGGAAGATGGAGACCCACCCCATGGATGCCAGAAAGAGAGGTTTGGTGTGGAGGGAGCGGGGTGAGACGACACTGAAGGCTTTAATCCTTGTCTACCTTTCAGCTTTCTTAGTTCGTTTCTTCTGACCGTCACTGAATGACTACCTCAGGACCTTTGCACATGCTGTTCCTCTGCCTGGAATGCTGAGACCTACCCCCAAACACACACACACTTATACACACACATTTATACACACACTTGATTTCTACCAAAGTTACCCCCACTCATCCTCCAGGTCTCAAGCGTGCCACTTCCTTTGAGATGCACTCCCTAACTTTCTGAAGCCAAGCTTCCCGTCATTCACCCCACAGCACCTGTTCTGTACCTGCCTAGTACTTCATCCACTAGTTTATTAATCTCTTTTGCAACTCATTGCTCAAACTCACTAAGGCTATTTTATGCCTTGTTCATTTTTGCAAACCCATGTCTTAGGACAGAACCTAGCCCAGAGCCATTGCTCAGTAAATATTCGCTGCCTAAATGAGTGAACAAATTGTGTTCGCAATTGGTTCTGGAAGAGCCCTTCCGCGTGTTTGTGTTCCTTCAATCACAGCTGATGAAAACAGGAATAATAACAACTGCTGGCATTTGCTGAGGACTCGCTGTATGCCTGGAGCATTGCTAACTATTACACATGCATTATCTTGGTAAACACCATCAGCAACCCATGAGTATTAGTAATATACCCATTTGGCGGAGGGGAAAATGGAGGAATGTAAGAAAGGCAATTTCTCACCAACTGGCTGTCTCTTTGCAACTCAGTTCACCTCTTTGAATTTGAGTTTGGGAGGGTTTCAGAGCCCGTGCATGTGACATGAAACCCCAGCCCATCTCTGGGACTTCCATGTCTGCAAAGCAGAATAATGACAGCAACACCTCCACTGCTGTGAAGTCGTCTACTTGTGCCTGGTACCTAGCGAGCACCAGTAAACACTTGGACTGGGGGCTCCCCCCGCCTTGTGAGTTCCAAAGCAGAATCACTGGTAGATGGCCATTCTTTGAAATTGTAATAACCATGAAGCACCCCGCAAAGATTCCTGGACACAAGCCCCAATTGTATGTGTTGTTTTCCCCTCCCCAGTCCTGTCTTTCAGGGAGACACTGGACACGGCCACAAACTTGGCGACCTTGACTGCCAACAGAGGCCAGGTGCAGAAGGGCCCTCCTGCCGACCTTCCAAAAAGAGGAGTGAATTCAGCAGCCAGTGTGTCTGGCTCTCCCCTTGCCGCCCCTACACCTCCCTCCAAGTGGCAGGGCTCTGGCCCGACAGCCCTTTCCAGGCATATTTGCTCCCTCTCAGAGGACAGCAGTGCCAGGGACCTCCACGCGCTTGGCGGGGACTTCGTTTTTCCCACACCTCAGCTGTCTCGGGAGCGGCTTCTCCTTCGCTGCCTGACTCAGCTTTGCTCAGACAGGAGCTGCGAACACCGGAGGCCTGGAGGGGACCCCGAAGATTTTCGTTCACTAAGTTGCTTTGTCTGGCTTAACTCCGAGTTGCAGGACAGCCCTGGGGATCACGTTCCAGGTGCCCAGCTTTCCCTGGGGCCTCAAGGCACCGCCTTCTGAAGGTGCAGACTGAGGACCCAGGGGGCCCGGGGTCAAGTCTAGGGCTAGCATGCTTTGCACGAGTCCATCCGACCCCCCAGCCTCAGTTTCCTGCCTTCACAGCGAGACAGCAACAGTGTCAGCCTGGTCCGGGGGTAGTAAGGATCCATTAATTCACTGAGTTCTTGTCTTGGTAGGTGGTGAGTGCTTACTGTACACCCCACGCCATGGTTACCTGACATAGATCACTTTGTGGAAAGTCAGTTTTTCACCCCCATTATTGCAAAGTCATACTGAAAGTTCAGAGAGGTCTAGTGACCTGACTGACATCATACGACAGAGGTGGGACTCAAATTCAAGCCAGTCTGACATCAGAGGCTGAGAGTTTCACGTGCTGTGTCAGCCCCGAGCCCTGCTCTCAGCTACCACCTGCCGCGTCCTTCCCCAAGCGCGCCACGGGCTGCGCACTGCTGGGCGCCCTGTCAAAATCACTGTGGTGATAGCTTATGTTTACTGAGACCTGATCACAGGTCACATGCTGTTACATGGATTACTTCCTTTACATCCTTTAGTTACAGTCCTCATGTTGATTATTTCAGACTGGCCTATATCAGAATGTGAAGCATTCCCAAAACAGAGAAGGGACTCTGGTCTTTAGTCCACAGGGAATCAGAGAAGGTTTGTACATGAGACCCTGCCGTGATCAGGTTGGCCTGTCTGCCTCTGGCTCCAGCTGCTGAGATGAAGACCGATAAGAGGGAGAGAGGCTGGAGGCAGGGAGGCCAGTGTGGAGGCTGGAGCAATAGGAAAGAATGGAGGCCACAGGCCACGCTTTATTCCTTCTCTCTTTCCAGGCCACCGTATATCCTAGAGAGCCCTGCCCCTCCCCCACCCCCACCATGGCACCCCAGCCCCCAGCACCTTCTTTGCCATCAGCCAGCTTGGCCTTGCCCAGATCGGCGCAGCCCACAGGTCCCCAGGCTCAGAGCATTCTGCCCAAGGTAGGCCAGGAGAAACTCACCCATCCATCCATTCATTCAAAAACTAATTATTGAGAGCCCGCTGTATACAAGGCACTGAGTGCACAGCCTAGAGCAGGACTCCCCCAAAACCGAGCTGGGAATCACAAACATGGGGTTCAAATCCTCCTGGCACCTTGGACCTTGGTAAATTCCACCTCTGGAGTCTCCACTTCCCCTTCTGTGAGATGAAGCTATATTCCTACCCCGTCTCGGTATTGTTGCGGGATGTGAGGAGGCGTAGAGGAAGCGGTGGGTTTTGCGTCATCGTGTGGGGACTTGCAGGGTTTACCCTGAAGGAGCATAAAGCAGGGCGACCGGGGCGGTGGGGTGGGGCGCGGACGTGGGCCCAAGGGCAGAGCGCTGCGCTTAACCAGGACTGCCTTTGCCCCCTGGGAACACTAGGAGACATTTTTGGTTTTCACAGCTCTGGGGGTGGGGGTGAGGGGCTGCTGGCATACAATGGGCAGAAGCCAGAGAGGATGCTAAACATTTTTTTAAAAAGATTTTATTTATTTATTTTGAGAGAGAGAGGAAAGAAGGGAGAAAGAGAAGGAGAGAAACATCAATATGTGAGAGAAGCATCAGGGACTAGGCCCACAATCCAGGCACATGCCCTGACTGGGAATCAAACTGGCAACCTTTCACTTTGTGGGATGATGCTCAACAGCACCATGCCCCTCAGGGGACCACTAAACATTCCATAATGTACAAGACAGCCCCCACCGCAGAAAATGATGTAGCCCCAAATGTCATTGGCACCGAGGTCCAGAAGCTCCCATCTAAGGGGATGCTTCCCTCACTACGCCGTGAGGAGGGACCTGGGGACCCCGCATTCAGCCTGTGCATGCAGGGAGCACCCAGCCACTAGCAACCTGAGACACCCACAGCCAAGCCCACCCGCCTGCCCCACCAGATGTCTTTTACACCCTGGGCAGAGGGCAGAGGTGCCCCCATCTCCCAACAGACTCCTTCCCTCCCCCACCCCTCAACTGTATGATCCCTGGGTGTTTATTTCCCCAGCCCACCCAGCCCCACCAGCAGCAATCAGCTCCCAGCATCAACTGCTCTGCCCTGGGCTGGGTGCCCACCTGGAGCAAACTAACCTGTCACTGCGCTGCTGTGACTGCAGCCGTCCTGGCTCCTGCCCCGGCTCCCACCCCTCCCTCCCCTACCTTGCTGGGATCTTTCATGGTGGCTGAGCTGGTGAAATTGTTCCACCTGCCTGCTGGAAACCTGCCAGCAGCAGCAATGTGATGGCCGTCCCTGTGTCCCCAGCAAAGGCTGCTGTGGCCACGGCTCTCTGGGGCTGGGAGACCTGGGGAGCCATCTGAGTGGAGGTGGGGAACCTGGCTCTTCCAGACTAGGAGGGTTCCCAGACTGAGTGCCTTTGTCCAGCCCTGAGTTAGCACTACCCAGGCTTTGCCAGCCACTGGGGGAGCGTGGCAGAGCCTGCGGGGCTGATGAATTCTTTCCCGAGGTAAGGAGCCTCTATATCCTGGTGCTGGAACATAGCCAGGGACATACAACTGGTCCTGGAGTTGGGGCACATCTTTCCCCATGTGCCCCACAAGTCAAGCTGGCCTGAGGCTGGGCCATTGGGAGAGCAGCTAATACAGAGCCCAGCACATAGTAGGTACTCAGTAAATACCTCCACAGTGAAGGAAGGCATGCACGAATGCACGTTAGGACACCTGATTTTTATACTCAGCTTTGCATGTGACTTGCCACATGACTTTGAGTGAGCCATTTTACATGGCCAGGCCTCAGTGTGCTGGTCTGTCAAATGGAACTTAGCATTCATTGTTGAGCAAATCCCAGAGACAAGACAAAGGCCTTCAGGGTCAAGTGGGGAGGCGATTGTAGCTGACATTATCTCTGGGAAATAAACCATGAAATCACATTTGTCATTCGCAGTATGGTGGTTTTATTAACACCCACTCCAGCAAGGCTGAGCCTAAGCCAGCCACATCACCTGTATTCATTATCTACTGCCGCAGAGCAAGTCACCCCAACACTTAGCAGCGGAGAACCAGCAGCCTTTATCTCAGTCTCTGTGGGCCGGGATTCTGGGCGGGGCTTAGCTGGGCACTTCCGGCTCAGAGTTTCTTAGGAGCCAGAACTCATCAGCCAAGGCTGCAATCTCCGAAGACTTGGCAAGGGCTGGAGGGTCCAAGTGTGTCCCAGTGGGTCTCTGCTGGAGGCTTCCGTTCCTCGCCATGTGGGTCTCTCCACAGAGCTGCTCATCATACGGCTTTTCCCAGAATGAGGGAGAGAGAGGGAGAGAGAGAGAGCAATTAAGATGGGAACTGCAGTCTTTTTATAACCGAGTCTCAGAAGTGAGATGCCTCATACCCAGCATAGTCTATTGGCCACACCGTCCACTCCTGGCACGGCCTGAGGGGATGTGAGTACCAGGAGGTGGGTGTCTTTGGGGGCCATCTGGGCAGCTGGCTGCCACACTGTCCACTCTGGAGGTTGAGTCCAATACAGAAGGCACAGGTGAGGGGGAAAAGGCCTTTCGATAATATCAGAGTAAAGTTGAAAAGGGGGGAGGGGCTGACTTTTTTTATGTGCCGGTATGCCAAGCGCCATCCTTAGCTATGCACCTGTATTATTTTCCATCACCCTCACAGTTAACCCATGAGATGGAGAAATCACGACCATTTTCCAGAAGAGGAAATGGAGATCACACAGCTGGTAAAAGACAGAGTCAGATTTGGACCTGAGCTGTGACTGCCCCAAACCCCGGGACAGGCCACACCGCCCCCGTCAGAGCCGGGTGCTGACGGAGAAGGTGCAGTTCGTCCAGAGGATTCTGCTTGTTATCCTAGAGCCACACGGAAGCCCAGAATCTTCCCGGGAGGGCACTGGGAAGCACTTGGCCAAGCTATCCCAACAATTCCTTTGCCGAGGGCTTTCCCAGCCATCATGTCTTCCAGCCCTGTGTGTATGTGGGGGACAGACCGTTGTCCCCACTTTACAGGTGAAAAAGTTGAGGCTCCGAGAGCAGGTTGACATCACCAGGACCTCTCCTGGGTGTGTCTGATTCACACCCAGGCCGCCTTCCACCCGTGTCTCCACCCGGGAGTCCTGCGCTCGGAAGGGCAGCCTCGCTCACCAGGCCTGACCCAAAACTCAGGCCCTCCAGGCACGTCTTAACCTGCCCGACACCCCCAGGAAGAACCCCAGTCATTTGATTGTGTGTGTGTGTGTGTTCATGGGACCTGCACCCACAGATCCAACCAACCCTGGACCAAACATATCCCCCCAAATGTTCCATTTTTGCTGAAGTGCACTCCGTACTCGGGCCTGCGACGGCTGCATCTGTCCTGAACACGCACAGACTTTTCCTTGTCATTATTCCCTGAACAGCCCAGCGTGACAACTGTTTACACGACACTTACAAATACATTGTAGTAGGTACTGTGAGTAATCTAGAGGTGATTTAAAGTACATGGGAGGGTGTGCGTGGGTTTACGCAAACACTATGCCATGAGTACCCAAGGATTTTGGTATCTGCAGAGGTCCTGGAATTAATCCCCCACAGAGACCGAGAGACAACTGTACTCACATATATATTGGGAAAGGGGACACAGGGGACCTTTCCCAATGTCTAAGATGAGCCAAAGCCAGGATCGCATTTGAGCATCCGCTGAGAGCGTTTTGGTAGCTGGCCGCGTGGCAGAGGGCTCACAGATCAGGGAGAGAGGCTGAGTGCAGAGGGTGAAGGAAGGCTTTCCCATCGGCGGTCCCTTCACTATCTCTTTTGAGAAGTTTTAATCCCTTAATCACTTTTATTAATCTCATAATAATCTTTCCAACATCGGTTTCATCCTTCTTATCTTGGTTAAGCGTCTTGGTGAACTCAGAGCTTCTTGTCACTCAGGGAATTTTTCCTTCTGCTTAAGGCATCTGCTCTCACATTCTCCCTCTCTCTCTCATTCTCCTTCCCTCCCTCCAGCTATGCTGTTAGAATCCACAAACCCTTGACATTCAGAGCTAGGAAGAACTTTCAAGACCACCCAGCAGACATTTCTCATTTTACAACGGGGAAAATCAGGGCTCTGAGATGTTAACACACTCACTCACGGGCACACCACAGGGACAGGTGAGCATCTGTGTGCCCACGGGGAACAACAAGTCACCTTGTAGGCGTGAGCACTTTCCCAGCATCATCTCCCCTGATCTGCACCTCTCGGGTGGATTCTGCCATTGGCCCCATTTGAGAGATGAGGACACTGAGGCAGAGCAAATCAATTACTCCCAGACACGTTGTGGGAGAAGCAGAGTTGGGAGACTGGAACCCAAGCAGCCGGACTTCAGGGCCCAGGTCTCCAGCTGCCATCATGTGTAGGTGTGGCTCTCTCCTGACAATGGGCGTGGGCCCCTTAGCAAATGAAACACGGGTGCTGAGCACTCCCAACGTGGTCGCTGCTTCTCAATCAGGTTGGGAGTGCTGAGCGCATCAGAGGGGGTCTCCTCAGCCCAGCGCAGGGTCTTCTTGTCTACCAGAGCCCATGACAAAGGCCTCTCTGCTGACCTCACGCAGGGTGCAGTGGGACAAGGCAGGCATCCCGGCTGCTGCGGGCTAGCCCTGGCCACACCCCTAAATCACTCACAGCAGAGGCTGCCGCCGATTCATTCCTCCCTAGGTGTCTCTTCCTCATCTCCCAGCTGGAAGGAGGAGTCTGCAAACAGCCATCAGCTGCAGAGGCCGTTCTGGAAATGAAGTACAATGTGGGTAGCCAAGATGAAAAGCTCCCAAGAGGAAGCCAGTGGTGGGAATGGGGGTTTTGAACGGATGGGGTGTGTAGACTCCCATCTCCGCAAGTCCTCCTGGGGCCCTGGAGGCAGGTAGGGTCTCAGACACACAGTCCCAGGGCTACCAAAGAGATACCTCTGAGTGTATCCCATAGCTGATCTTCTATAAACTTAGAAGCACCCCCGTTCTGCAAGCCCCATGTCGGAAGAGAGGCTGGCTATCCAAGGGGATAGAGCCATTCCAGAATCAACAGAGACACACACACAGGGACTCTCGAGGCACGCTCCTTCCTAGGCCCTCCTGACCCCACGCGCCTCTCTGTCCCTCCCCATCACCTCCGTTCTCTCCTGCTCACCTCCTTCTCTCTTTGTCTGCCTGACAAGTAGCTGAGGAGGGCAAAGATGGAAAACCAACCGCCGAACTTAGAAAATAAAAACACCCCAGTCGGCTTTATTAATCTCCTGAAATATGCTCCCTATTGCTGCCAAGCTGAGAGGGCTTGTGTTTTCCCCTAGAACACTGGGGGAAAAAAATGTTTACAGGGTGGCTGGGAAAAAGTGCAGTAGATTTTCCCGGTAATGTACAAGGTGATACAGTAATTGCTATGGAAACTAGTCATTATAATTCAATAAAAAGGAAGAAAAGAAGTTAAGTTCATTGTGTTACCTATGACTCCATAGTCACGTTCTTTACATACATTAGCATAAAATCAAGTCCCACTTTTATTCTCAGGGTTTTCACGAGCTCTACCTTCACAAAAGGGAGTGGAGGGTTCAGCAAAGCAGAAGACAGCATACTGTGCAAGGAATCTCTATTTCTCCCCCCGGGGAAAATATTTGATGTTTCTGCGTCATGTGCCTGTGGGTTCTGGAAGAGAGTGTAGCTTGTGCACGAGGAGTGCTGCCCAGTGCCTGAGCGGAACAGCCTGCTTTCTCCACGGCCCCTGAGATGTGACAGAGAGAGGTCTCCTTCCTTCAGGAGAGACACGCCACTCGCGGACAGAAAGTGGCACGGTCACGTGATCCATGGCACCTCTGAGGTCTGGGAAGATGATCAGAGAAAGCAGGATCTCCTGATGCTTCGAGAGATGCTGGGGTGGGGTCACTTCCCTTCATGAATTCCCCTCATTCCGACCCCTACAATTCTCATTGGGTCCTTCAGGCAACTTGAAAAGTATCGATACATCTCCACCCAAGGCGGTTGCAATCCCAGGAGTGGTGGGAAAAGCCCTGCGTGTGAGGCAGAAGAAGCTATTGCTCAGACACCTATTTCTGGCAAACGGAGATACAGGAGTGATTCTAAGTGACAGGAAAGCGTGCTGGGGATACTGAGTGTTAGTTACGATGAAAACCATCCGAGACAGGGGACCAGGATTAGAAGGCGGGAGGACCCTTGTCCAGCTCTGGACACGTCGCTTAGTGAGTCTGTTCATGTCTGACCAGTTGTACCAGCTTGTAAACTCCTGTCTCGCCGCTCCAAACCTGCCCTTCCACGCTCTCCCTTCCTGTGATGTGGCTGGGATTTTTCTGCACTCTGCATTTATTTGTTTTGCCCTCTGGGCCTGTGTTAGCCTCTGCCCATAGAGGGCGCTAGCAGGAGACAAAGCAGGAGGTCAAGGGAGGGGATGCTTCTCCGTTTGCTGACAGTTTTTGTCAGCATGTTGGAAGCGGTCGTTCTTCATCCCAGCAGTGGCCGTTGGTTTCACACAATAATAACCAACTTTTTCATACCCTCTCAGGCAGCTCCTCTCCAAAAGTCGGTACCCAAGCTCCGAATGGTCCCTCCCAGAGCTCCTGAGAAGCAGCAGGGTTCTGGTCCCTTGTCCAAGTTTTCTTTTTCTTCCCTCCGACTTTCCCCTTTGCTCCCTGAGTCCAAAGCTGATCGATGTTTCCTCAGTACCCCTCACCCCCAACCAATGGTGCCTTTCCACTTTGTCAATAGCAGACCAACTAATTCCCTATCATAAATGCTGTGTTAGAAAACTTGGTATGGTATCTGTTTCTTACTTTAGTTCTCGTTATTTCTAATCCACGCGATAGCCGGAATGATCTTTCTGACTTCCTGTTGGTCAGGAAGGGGTGAAGTCCTGGCCTCTAAGTTGTCCAGAGACCCTCCCATTCCCAAAGCAGATATCCCCAGCCAATGGCATTGCTCCTGAGCACGGGCACACCCTCGGAATGCTGCTGAACCCCTCCCTTCAGGACAGCACAATGTGTGGCCCAGAATTGGCAGGTAAAGTGGTCTCTGTTTTCTAACCTTGCCTTGGAGGCTAAATCCCATCACCGAGAGGAGATCCATGAAAACGAGTCGTTAATGTGTCCCATGCTTGTTGGATGTTAATTATAGCTCAGGCATTCCACTTACTGTCTTGCCACGTAGAATCTTCAGGGAGAACTCCATCCGGCTAATGCAGTCTCCCGTACAGGTAGCCTTACATTTGTTTTTGCCAAAAGAGCCCACCTTGCTTACTTGCATCTGCTGTAACACCAAGAGGAATCTCTTAACTGAGACTTAATCAAGTCACCACAAAGAATTCTTTGAGAGTGGCTGAATCTGCTCCCTGGGAGGAAAATGTTAGCGATCATTTCAGCCTAATTACACCCAACAAACTCCAAGGGGCACCCAGTGGAATTCTGACTTGAATTGCTAATTATGTCCACGTGAAGGCATTGATGGACATCCGGAAGTGGCTCAGAGTCACGGGCAATCTTCTGGAGTAATCTGGAATCTTTCCCCCGAGTTCCACACGTGGCAATGTCTGAAGACACTTTTGGTTGCCAAAACTGGGTGTGGAGCTCTACGAGCATCTCATGGCTGAAGACGGGGATTCAGCGAGTTTCCTCAACACCCTACAATGCACAGGGCAGTCCTCTATGGCAAAGATTGCTGGAACCTCTGGTCCTGACTCAGGTTTTCTGTGAAGGCTATGGCATTCTGGTGTCAGAACCACTTTTTTTTTTTGCAGAGAAATTTCCCTGTTTATAGCCGTAATTGCCTTGAGTTGGCACAGAGTATTGAGATTTTTGCAATGACATAGCTGATGAGATTTATTCCTTCCAATGCATTGTGCACAATATCTTTTTCTCAGTCCCCTGAAATGGTTCCTCTTATGCTCACTCTGGCCCTGTCACTCTCTCTCTTTCCAGGCTGGCACGCTGCTCCTAGCCAGCTGCCTCGGTGGTGCGTCCATGCCAGGTCTAAAGGCACTGGGAAGAGTCTCCAAGTTCAGACTGACCCGAAAACGTAATCCCGTTGGTCTGACTCATGGGTACCATGACATTTCCAGGGCTGTGCTAATAAGCTTCTTTCTCGCAGCTGAAGCAGCTCAAGTGTGTTCTATCTAATCCTCTCGCCTGAAACCATTCCACCACATTCCCTGCCCCAAGGTCAAGCTGCCTTTAATCTCCTCCGACTGTCCGTTCATCACAGGTTGTCACTCACTCAATACAACCTGATGCAGTATACACGGATGGAACTTGGGTGGACCTAAACAACTTGCCTAACGAATACACATCCCTGAAGTGTGTTTCTTAGCTCTGGATGTTTACATACTGGCTTTTTGAAAGTGAGACACAGCCTTTCCACATCGCCGTTTTGGCGATACTGGATTTGTGGGTGGGGGCGGGGGAATGAAGAAACTGTCACATCAGATATAGTGGTCAAGGGAAAATTCCAGCCCCCATCCCTGTATAACAGGACTGCAACCAGAAGGCCTTATTTGTCTCTATCTTTCAGTAAACTGTTGACTAGCTTCTCTCTGACCTTACCGAGCTGATCATTACCAAGTCATGAGACCATAGCACCAGAGAGCCAGAGAATTTTAGCAATCTTCCTTTGTGGTGTTATATTTCTAGGAAATGAGTGAACTTGAATCATGAGATTCTTAGGATCAGAGAGTCCTTGGCAATAGAGCTTTTGAACTTTGGAGGCGAGGAATACTAGAATTTGGAGGTCTTAGAATTTAAAAATACTGGGATTATAAAATCTCAGAATCTCAGAATTATACTTTTTTTTTTCAAATTTGGTATCCTTCGATCCCAGCTTCACAGAATTACTATAATTGAGGACCATTGAAGCCTAAAGCTTAAAGGAATCTCAGGGCACCAGGCTCATTTCAGGGGCTCGACCCACCTCTGACTGCCTCGTCCCACTGCCTCCACCAATCAAATTAATTGTTCCTTCTACTGACGGTGCCACCGACAGAGGGGGCATTGGCTATAAAGTCACAAGAGTGGAGCTTCTGGTCTCCACACAGAGACCCTTATAACCCAGGGGAGGGGCCAAACACTGAGACTCCCGAGGGGCTAGGCAGGTGGTATATGGGCAATGGATAGAGACACTAAAATAATGGAGAAATAGACTCTGAGCATTAGGGTCAAGGGGACAATAGGGAGTGGCAGGGATTGTAGCAGACGGAAGACTTTTGCCATGTAGATAGCCCAGCACTACCACAGCACCTAAGAGATGCTGAAAAGCTACATTTTAGTGTAGAAATCTTGAGATTCCTTGTCAATATTGGCAAATTATTCAAATGCAGTACAGGCCAGCATTGTGCAGAAATATTGATCGAGAGTGCTCTGTGGGCCACTTCTAGCCTGCAGGCCCCTAGGCAGCCCTTACTGCAGTAGGAAGCGTCAAAACAGCCAGACCGTCCTGCGAGCAGAGCTTAGGAGCAAGGACTCTGCAGCCAGAGTGCGTGGTTCAAACTCCTGCTCTGCTATCCCCTAGCAGTGCAAGCTCAGCCAACTCATTTAACCTCCCCGTACCTAAATTTCCCCATCTATCAACTGGGAATCATCATGATAGTACCTGCCTCATGATGCTATTGTAGGTTTAAGTGAATTAGAATATGCAAAGTTTTTAGTAAGTGTGCATTAGTTAGCATCTGTAAAGAACTTAACTTCAAGTGCCTGATCTATGCAAGCCACAGGTAAGCGTTAGCTATCATTCTCAGTATTTTGCAGATCTTCATCTTGCTGGGAGAGGGGATGCAGGCAAAGGGGCCAGAATGAGTATTTCTATTTTGCAGATGAGAAAACTGAGATGTAGGAGGGTTTTTCACTGGCCCAAGGCCATGTAGCAAACTCATAGCAGGACCCAGCTCTCTGGACCTGTCTCTCTCCTCTCAGCTGCTGTTGGCCGTCGGGGCCCATGGCCTGGCTTGACTGGACACCACCCTCCTCCCAGCCAGCCAGCCACTCAGCCAGAAACCCTGCCACATGGCTAGATGTCCTACACCGCACTCCAAACAAAAAAAGGACATTGAAGTGTGCTTTTTTTTGAGAGACAGAAAAAGAAGCAGAGAGTGGGGGAAGAATGGTTCTCATCACAAATTCCTCTCTGGCCCTCTTCCCAGATCTGAGGTTTCTGGCACATCTGATAAGATTTGGGGCAGGAGAAGAAGACAGTGTGCTGGGCAGCAGTGGGGTTGCCAAGAGTCCAGAACTGGTCACCCCAGTTTCTCACCTGGACTAGCCTCCAGCACTAGCTACGTAATTGCAGGGCCAGTACAAAACCACCCCCTTGTACAGAAATATTAAAATATTTCAAGGAAACATCAGTAGAGGATTAAACCAAACCCAGGGCCCTCCTGAACGCAGCAGGGCCTTGTGTGACTGCAGAGGTCACATGCCCGTGAAGCCAACCCTGGACCCTCCCCCTCATCTAAGGGACACCCCCTCATGTAAGGGACACCATGTCACACAACGCAGTGGGGTTGCCAAGAGGGTTAACAGGCACCCTCCCCTCTCCCCATGTCCCGGTGAGATAAAACCACCATTGGGAGACCCAGAACAATTTTTATATAGGATTAGAAAACAAAAATCAATATTTAATTATCTGTAAGCTTTTTGTGTCTCTGAATCTTTAGCGCCCTAACAGGGAGCACAGGCTGCCAAGGCAAAAGTAAGTCATTAAAGACACGGCATTGTCAGCCATCGCTTTTTAGAGTTGGGCCATAAATAGAGTACATTATCAGTGCTCACATGTGGGTATTGTTATTTATCTTTACAATCTCTATTTACCTCTATTTATAGCAGATTTCCTCCATATATTACGAGGCCAGGTTAACTTTAACGGACTTCATGAAAAGAGGTGCTTAAAACTTTGGAACATGCTTAGGTGGACAGATGGTGAGGTTTTCAGAAGCTATGGGGCCCAGAAGGCCGATTTGAAGGGTGTTGATTTTTTTTTTCATCTTCTCTTATTGCCTGTACACTCTCCCGTAAAGGCTGTCCAGGGTCCTCCATCCTCAGCATGGTAGTCACATCCGCAGTGCAAATGGATAGGAGACAGGTCCTGAAAATCCTGGCTCTGGGGCTTCAGATCTCACCTGTAAATGGGCTTTTTCATTTGCCGGGCAGATAACAAAGTCATCTTTCCAGAACCGGAAGCCTTTGCTTTGCAAGGGAAACCCTTGCCAAGGTTTGTACTTGACCATCTTCTTTCAGCCTTGGTCCTACTGGGTGGCAATAATCTGTTCCATGACCTGCCTCCACCGTCAGACTACCACCGCCTGTGGGATCCAGAGGCAGGCTCTGTCTGGATTCCCCACATAGGGTGATTTCCAGCACAGAGTACATGCTTGATAAATGTGAGCAATTAGTATACAAAGGAAGAAGCAGAGTTAGAGTTAAAACCAGCATTAAGCTGACACGGATTGAATTTATCCTCTGGAGCTGACTACCTGGGGGACTTCGGGCCAGCTAATTAGCCTAAGCCTCAGTTTCCTCATTGTAACCCCGGGGCTAAAACTAGTTCCTATTTTACAGTGTTAGTGGGGAAAGTCAATGAAATGGAGCAAGTGATCTGCACAGCCCAGTGCTTGGTACAGAAAGCACACGTGAGCTGATTTTATGTCATTGATCCTAGGAGACACAAACGGTACTCTTTGGAACTAATGTATAGGAGTAGAAGTGAACAAATGAGCACATGAATGAATGAATGAATGAATGAATGAATGTCCAGATGGATGGATGGAGGGATAGTTGAAACATGAGGAAGACCTCAGCAGAGCAGAGACCAAGAAAATGTAATCCAGAGGAGGTCTAGAGGTGTTTCTGCTTATTAATTTTTAAAATAAGGCAGTCGAGAAACAGGCCTGAGGATTTATAAAAATCTGCTTGTAATAAAGGTAGCATTTCAACTCACTTGGGAAAAGATTATTCCACAAATAGCACTGGGACAATTGCTTAACCACGAGAGAACAAAATAGAGTTAAATTGTCCCTTCACAGCCATTCAGCAAGAACAATTCCCCACGGACTGGAGTTCACAGTAAAACAGGAAACCCTGTGACCTCCCAGATTTAAAAAAGTCGGCTGGCAATTTATCACTCCAAGCAGTGAAGATGCTTCTAAGTGCGAAAACAAAATAATAAGCTATAAAATAAAGCATGGATTGATTAAAGTCCATAAAATGGAAATATTTACAGGTTTAAGAAACAAAAGACATAAGACATTGAAAAAATTTATTTGCTTCATACACACCAGGCAAAAGGTTAATAGATGTGTTATGTAAAGAGTTCTTGGATGTTGTTAAGAAGACAAAGAACAAAAGCAAATTTTTAAGAAAGTACACGAATGTGAAATTAATCAAGGAAGTCACAGCAGTGGCCAAACAAGCACATACCACAAGCTAACCTTCACTTGCAACAAGAGGAATGCAATTTACGGGAACAAAAACAGGTTTAAATGGTCCAATCAGCACATTTTTCTTTAATGATAACGCACAGTGCTTGCAAAGATGCTGCAAAAATAGGCACGCTTACACACTGTGGGTACAACCTGTACAGTGCACGAGAGTAAATACTTTCTGCTGTTCGCCTTGAGGTTTTGTGGATGTTTATTATGTAGCATCTTCGGTGAGCATCGAGAGATACAGTTTGAATGGGCTGCTTGTATCGGTTTTCTTTCACTGGGGTTGTAAACGGGTGATATGTTGTTTTCTTAAAGAACACCTAGTAGTACCCATCGCGAACTTAAATACATCTGGCCTTTGACCCAGTAATTCTATTTTCAAGATTCTCCCTTAGAGTGATGCGGGGGCTTAGAGATACACTGTCAAGGAGGACCACTGCAACACTGCTCCAGCCAGCAGAGAAGACAACTGGAAACAACCTAATCACCCATCAAGAAGGAAAGAGGTCAGTAAACCAAGATGGCTATTTTTGTAAGTAACAACAGTGACATCTATACAATTTCAACCTAATAGATCCATATAATAGAATACTATGCAGCCCTTAAAAAGAAGGAGACAGTTTAATATACACAGTATTATGGGACTATACCCAATGTTAAGAGGAACAAGGAATTTCTCCATCATGGTCTAACTTAGGGAACTAAGGTAAGTATATCTATTACAAAGGCCTCAAAAAGCCTGTGGTTTAGGGAGGTATTCTCTTTTCACTCTGTGGATCTCCGCATTAACACGTAACTTTCTGTTCCACTAGAGTTGGCTTCTATGCCTTGTATGTCTGCCCACCCCGTCCAGGCCCAATGGGTCAGCCTGGGATCGTTTCTATGCACAACCCCATCAAACACACTTCAGGGACTGGCAAGGCCCTCATGGGGACGAGTGGGGTCTCAGCCTGGCCAGCGAGGCCTCTATGTCCTGTCCCCCCCTTCTCCCCCCATCAGTTGCCATGGGTCCCCACATTTCCACATTGTCTCTTGCTCTGAACTTTTCCCATGCTGTCCCCTGTGCCTGGAATGCCCTTCCCTGCCTCTCCCTTCTGGAAATTTCTAAGAAGTTTCAGGTAGTCCCTTCCACTCTAGTCTGTGGCACCCGATTCACTGGGCCTAGATTTTTTTTAATGGAGGTGAAATTTGCACAGCATCAAATTAACCTGGTGTAAAGTACACAGTTCAGTGGCTTTTTTAACATCTAGATTCCCAGGGCTCGACCTAGACCTGCTGCATCAAAAGCTCTGGGGTGGGGGCCAGCAATCTCCATTTTTCACAAGGTTCCCAGGTCATTCTCGCACGCACCCAAGTTTAATCATCACGTCCTAGTATCTTGTCCTTCTCCCTGTTAGCCCATGCCTGCTCGTTTTCAGGCTCGTTAATTTACAAGCCAGAGAGGAGACTCTGCCTGAAGCTAGGCAAAGATAGCAGCAGGTACATAACTATGTACACATCTGTGAAGAATACACCTATGCACATGTGGGATTGTTGTTATGACCATACTGAATAAATGATATTGCATCCCATGAGAAGTTCTGCAAACCATAAAGCACTGTCCAGAGGAGGAGGGGGACGGCCCTCCATCCCTCCCCGCTGTCAGCGTGAACCAGCAGCCAGAAACCCGGGACTCAGCCCATGCTGGAACCTGACAATGCTCTCAGCTGGCGATCTGTTCCTTCCGCTTTCTGGCATCGCTGATGTTGACCGTTGCCAGGAAGAAACCGTCTTGGGCATCCCTGCCGCCGTGGGCTCAGAAAATCAGAGAGACATCTTCGCTGCAGGGACGTCTCTCCCGTGCTTTCCAAAATCCTGTGCTGGGATGTTGCTGAGCAGAGCCCGAAAGCCCAGGATGCTGGCAGCTTCAGCGTAGCTCCCTGGACGTAGTGCGTGGGGACCGTCTCTGAGGTAGAGGTTCAGTCTCCATCCCAAGAGCCTGGTCCATAAGGCTGTTTTCCATCCTTAGCCAAGGCCCCGCCGCCTTCTGGGAGCCTGCAGGGTGGAAGGAAGAGGAGAGGAGGAAGGAGACAGCTGGGGCTGAGGGCAGGGGGAGGCTGGGAAGGGCCCTTCTCTAAAAGCCACTTTTATCTTGAAACTAGGATGCTTTCGTTCCTTGCAAACTGGAGTACCAGTACCGTGTGCAGAAAATCGCAGTGCGCCAGCAATGGACAGGGGGAGCACAGCAGGTGAGAGCATCGGACCGGAGCTGCACCCGGCTCAAATCCCAACTGTACCACTTCCTGGCTGTGTTCCCTGGGGTGCCTTACCTGCCCTTTCTGAGTCCTTTCTTTATCCATAAAATACACCTCATCGAATTTCTTTGGACGGTTGAAGTTATGTAATATCCATAAACGACTTTATGTAGTGCTTGGTGGGGGCGGGGTGGGGAAGAAAACATTCGATCGATACTTGCTAATTATCTGCGGGAACATCTCTCACCTTGAAAGGACAAGTTGTTTTTCACGATAGCAAAGTGCCTGAGCAAGGCCAGGTGCAAAGGGCTTGAAAACCAGAATTAGAAACTCAGGCCCCCTCTCTGTAACTTCTGCTAGAACCTAGGGCCAGTCCCTTCCCTTTGATCTTCTTCAAATTCCAAGGAAGAATCAGATGGGGTTGCGGGGCCACAGGCCAGGGCTAAGTGTGGGGCCCACTAGACCTTAAGATTCCTTCTGGTATTATTACTCCCATTTTTCAGATGAGCAAGCTGAGGCTCAGGGCGGTGAAGTTAGTTGCATCCAGCAATGAAATGGCCAGAAGAACTGGGATTCCATCCAGGTATATCTGATTCCTCTCTCTACACTCCTTCTACCTTCTTCCCGTTGGCCTTTCTATAGTTATCACTACAAAGTTAACATTTTCCCTATGTCATTGCATCTGTAATTCTCCAGCTCCCAGATGATGAAACTTCGTTTCAGCCACTGAGTGGGAGTTAGGATTTGAACCCAGGACTGAGTCTGGGTCCCATGGAGATACCCCCACTCCCTTGACTCACTTCTCTCCTTCCTTCTTTCCCTCGGTGACTCACACCGCTGTTGAAATGGCCCGAACAGGCTAAGGGAATGAGTCAAGACGAGAAACAGCTGCACCTCCCATCTTTCTGCGCACAGGAAGGGAGGGACTGAAAACGGCCCGCGCAGGAGGACACGCAGCCTGTGCATCTTTCTTGCAGCGCCGACTTCCCACGTACTTAACCAGCCACCCCTCGCTTCCCCTGTCGTCCCGGTTGGTGCTGCGTACCGGAAGCTTACGCCTCTAATAAGTGGCACAAACGTCACAGATGCCCCCAGAAAACTCAAGCCGGGAAATGGCTCAGCATATGTCTAAATAGTTAATTGACTTAATTGCTGGGAGTTGGGCGATTAGCTCACTGGATCCACCCCAGTGGCCACAAAATGTCCTTAATGGTGCTTAGTTTATTTGTCTGTTAAGCTCCAGTTACTATTACAGGGAACTTTTCAATTGCTCATAAATAGATAATTGTAGTCACAGGATTAAGGAAGCCTGGCATGGTGCCTTGAAAGGCTTCACAAGGCACCATGGAAGATATTGTTCACTCACTTGGCAATTGTTTATTGAGCACCTACTATGTGCCAAGTCCTCTGTGAGGCCCTAGAGATGACTACTGAACAATACCAGAGTCCCTGCCCTCAGGGGGTGCACATTCCATCAGCAGGAGACAGGTGATAAGCAGCTCAGCACGTGCAAGTGTATGCTAATTTTAGATCGGGACTACAAAGAAAACAAAGCAAAGTGACAAGCTGGGATGCACTGGGGAAGACCTCGCTTGGGCAAGGGTTGTCAAAGAAGGTCACGCCGGGGACTGACGTCTGGGCTAAGGCATGACTGAGAAGTAAGAGTTGCCTCTGCCATGACACACCGGAGCAGTGCTGGAGGCCGAAGGGCCAGCAGCAGCAAAGACCCTGAGGCGGGAATGAGTTTATCCCACCTCAGAAATTCAAGAGAGACCCACAGGCCTGGAGTGTGTGCGATGAGTGAAGGCGAGGCCGGTCCAGGACCAGAGGTGGTGATGGAAGCCGAGGCCAGGTCATGTGGGGTCATGGCAAAGAATTTGGGTATTTTCCCCAAGTGCAAAGGAAAGGGATCGCATGATTTGTCTCCTGATTAAAGATCACTCTGGCCTCTGGGCAGAGAGTGGTTGATCAGTTGGGAGTAGAGAAGGCAGGAGACCACAAAGTGGGTGGCCACCCAGGTGAGAGAAGGTGAGGAGGTGGCTCGGAACCAGGCTGCAGCCGAGTACAGGGAGACTGGCTATTCCTGGGGAGAGCTGGGACACAGATGGGATAAGACTTAGTTTGGAATGCACAGTAACTCCCAGGTGGGCCTTGGATGATAGTGGTGCCATTCAGCAAGACTGGGCACTGGGGGAGGAGCAATTAGGCAGAAAGAGTCACGATTTTGAAAAGCACAACTTTGGCTCAGCCAAAAGAATGACACCAGGTGACCAGGGGAGAAACCCAGACAAGACGTGAGGGCGGCCTGGGCTGGGGCGTCAGCCGTGGGGTGGTGGGCTCTCACCACTTGGACATCCAACTGAATGTGGGGTGAAGCGTCAGCAGTGAACAGAAGTCAGTCGAATCCCTGAAGTACAATGTGAGACCTGAAACAGAGGCCCCGGTCCCGTCACAGCCCAAACCATTGCCCGTAGCCCCATCGTAATCCTCCCGAAGTTGGGTGGAGGGGAGAGAAGGATGGATCCAAATTAGAATTTTATCAAGCAGAAAATAATCTTGGGTCTGGGTTGCACTGATAAAAAAAATAGGTAGCATTCCATAATTACCATATAAAACTGTTTATATTTGTGATTATATGTTACTGCCACCTCCAGGTACCGGCCGCAAATAACTGAATTACTTCAGCCTGGAGCTGGGGCATGAGGAGCAGAGGAGGGTCTTGCTGCCACCCCCAGCTGGGCTCTGGGTGTTGCCCAGCTTCTGCGCCAGCTTCTATCAGTTGTGGGAACTCCGGCGTTTGTCCTGGTAAAGTTGACAAAAGCCAGAGGTGAGGCTGCCCCTGGGAAGCTTGGAGTTCAGCAGGATCAGTTAGGTTTAGGCAACATGGACCGGGAAAAGGAGAAGCTGGAAGATGCTGGTTTCAGGACAACAGGGCCTCAGGAGCTGCGTTGGGTTGGGGACGGCATGTGAACCTACCATCATGTGTTAGGATTGTCCCTCCACGAGCCAGGGAGCCCAAAGAGGACCAAACCTCACCAACTTGCTCAACAACCTGTCTGCTGGTACCTGTCTGTGTTTGGGGTCCCCCAAAAACAGCCGGAGAGGAGGACTACAGAGCATGTGGACAGTGGTTCCAGAGGCACCCTGTGGGATTGGGGAAGTGAGACAGGATGGAAGGACACCACTATGGGGTTACACCGTGGGTCACTGGAACCTAACCGCCCTCCCCCGGGACCTGTGGGACACAGGGAGGAGCTGAGTGAAGGAGGGAGATGGGGAACCTGTGCACCAGCTCCCAGGTTGTGGGTTGGAGGCTGCTCCTAGGTCGGGGGAAGGGGTGGCACCATTCATGCCCAGAAAGTTCCACTCTGTAATATTCATGGCTGCAGAAAACTCTAGTGCCTTTGGGCAACAAGACACACACACTGGTAGTTGGCAGTTGGGCTGGAATGTCCTGGGTAGGGAAAGCCAAGAAGGGATGGGCAGGGCACCAAGAGCATCTCCGAATTTAAATGGTATTAAACTAAGTGACTCAATGGATAATGAATGAATGGTCTATGAATTTGGGACCCAGACCAAGAACTGAGCCCCTAGCCAGCTTGCCTTTGTCAGTCCTGACTCCCAAAGTCACCACCACCTTCGGGCCCTTGGGAAGGTCATCGAACCTCTTTATGCCTCAGTTTCTCCATTGTCAAAATGGTGGTTATTGTATTGACTTTATGTACTGTTAAGGACGCTCAACATGACATGCCGTTCCACTCACTCACTAGAGCAACACACACTTACTGAGCACCTACTGCCCGCCCCGCTCAGGGAAAGCTGCAGGGAAGCAAAGTATGACCCCCCAGCAGGGCACACCTGTCCCGTAGGTCCGAATAAATGCTACTTTCCAGCCTCTTTCTCCAGTTGAAAGGGGAGTGAAGAACAGGGTTGGGAGATGCTGATGGGGTCTAGACCTTGAACCTGATAATATTTTAGGGAGGTTTCTCAGGAATTTAATCAAGATCTAGAACCACAGGGAGAGCCACAAGGAGCCGCATCCATTCATTCATCCCTTCTGCAGGTGTTCCCTGAGGATCCGCTCCGTGCAGGTCCCCTTCCTCACCCCTTCTCCATTCAACCCGAGACCAGGTCCTGTCGCTTAGGACAGCTACAGCTCACTCAGACCTGCTCACCGCCTCCGCCCCTCCTCCTCCTCCATCCTCAGTCAGGTGTGGTCATCTGCCCTAGGTTTCCGCAGCAGCCTCTTCCCTGGTCCCTAATCTTGTGTCTTCCGGCCAAAAAGCTGCGAGAGCTTCCCCTGGCCCTCCGTAGCAAACTCCAGGCTCCCGACGTCTGGCTCCCGCCTCCCTCCACAGCTGCAGGTCCAGCCATCTCACCACCCCAACACACACTTCTTATTTTTAAAGGACTGTATTGAGGTACAGTGAAAATCCCATTAAATGCACCCACATAAAGTGTCCAACTCAAAGGTTTTAGCACATTCTCGGGGTGGTGCAATCAGCACCCACGTCTAACTGCAGAGCATTGTACTACCCACAAATAAACCTCACACCCCTGATCGGTCGGTGGCTCCCCACTCACCCCGACACCAGCCCCTGGCAAACGCCAGTCTGTGTTCTGTTTCTGTAGATCCCCCTATTCGGGACATTTCATAGACGTGGAGTCATGCCATGTGCGGCCTTCTGTGACTCGCTGCTTTCACTCGGCGTGATGCAAGCTCATCCACATCGTAACACCCATCCACACCTCCTCCTCCTTCTCACTGAATACCACCCCATTGGAGAGGCAGACCACCTATCCTTTGTCAGTTCATCAGTCGATGGCCATGTACATCGTCTTTACACTCCAGCTCTTGCGAAAGTGCTGCTATGAACCTTCATGTGTGAGTCTCTGTGTGGACATAGGTTTTCATTTCTGTTGGGCATAGAGCTGGGAGTGGAATTGTGGGTCATGCTGGCAACTCTAGACTCGACATTTTGAGGAACTTCCAGACCGACGCATGAAGGACGGTGTCTCTGCACCCTGTTATGTTCCGCTGGGCAGCATGCGAGGGCTCCAATCTCTCCACAGCCCCACCACGGCCTCTTCGATTGTAGCCGTCTTAGTGGCTGGACTCGCGCTCCCTTATGACTAATAATGCTGCGTCTCTTCTCATGTTCCCACCGGCCCTTTGCATGCATCATTTGGGGAAATGCCTATTCAAACACTTCGTTCATTTTTAACTGGGCGACTTGTCTTTTCATTACTGAGGTTTAAGCATTTTTATGTATTCTAGATACATGTTCCTTATTAGGCACACAGTTTGCAAATAATTTCTTCCATTTGGTGAGCTACCTTTTTACTTTTTTCAGTTGCAGTTCTTTTTCATTCAAGTAGAGCTGGCATAGAACATCCTGCCAGTCTTGGGGGCACAACATAATGATTCAGTGTCTGTACACGATGCGAAGGGATCCCCTCAACAGGCCTAGTTAACCTTCATCATCATCTTTTAACTTTCTTTATGGTGTCACGTAGAGCTTAAAGATTTCTAATTTTGCTGAGGTTGAACCTGTCCATTTTTTTCTTTGTCTCTTTGGCTTTCATTTTATCTAAGAAACCACTGCCTAATCCAGGGACATGAAGACTCCTTCCTATACTTTCTTCTAGAAGTTTTATGTCTTCTATTTAGACCAGTGACCCACTTTGAGTTAAGTTTTCTCTTTTGCTTGTGGATATCCATTTGTCCCCAGCACCGTTTGTTAAAAAGACTATTTTCCCCATTTCACAGTCTTGGCATTTTTCTCACAAATCAATGGACCATAGATTAGTTTTTCTGGACTCTCGATTCTATTCCACTGATCTCCGTGTCTATCCTTGTGCCAGGAACACACTGCCCATGCCCTCTGGGGCCCGTATTTAAAAAAAAA
>PVKM010012668.1:0-31350 GCA_004027735.1 Carollia perspicillata | reverse complement strand
AATGGATGACATAATCTTGATAGTATTTTCCTTTCATATTTAATAATTTTATGATAAACTTTCCATTGAAATACTTTAGGAACAAGCTAGTATTTGTAAATACTCTAAAATGGAGTATGACTTATACCTTGTTCTCTGTGGCGTGTTTCTCCTTTTCAACCTTGGCCAGTGTCAGCTCAAGGTCATCAATGTCTTTCTTCAGTTCTGAACATTCATCCTCCAGTTTCCTCTTCTTGGCTGTCAGCTCAGCATTGATCTCTTCCTCATCCTCAGCTCTCTCAGTCACCTCTTTGATTTTGGCCTCCAGCTGGATTTTTGCTTTGATTAGCTGGTCACATCTCTCCTCTGCATCAGCCAAGCCTTCAGCTTCCTAAAGGAGAGAATGAAATGTTTTCATTTGTCTAAACTATATCTGCAAGCTCATAGTAATTTATTAAAAGGTGGAAATTTCAGTGACTCAGCCAGTTTGGTCAACACATATGCCAACTACCTTGTCAACTTTCAAAAATCAAACAAACAAAAAATATTAATACATACTGATTAAATATAGTGAAAAAATTCTTCCAAATATCCATATGTGGAAAGTCAAATCAGGAAAATAAGCCTTTTGGCAAAATCTGTACCTCTGCTACTTTGGAAGTTCATGTATTCAATCTAGGACTCAGTTTCCTTACATTTGAGGTGATCAATTTTAACTTTTTTTTCTGTGCTGGTGAAAACAACATATCTTCTGTATTTTATCCATAAAAAAATAACTAAAAAAAAGAGCATTATAATTCAAGAGAAGGTTCTATAATGAAAGGAAATTGTCTGCAGATATATTTGTGACTTTGCTCACTGATCATCAAACTATGTGTGAATGCACACATGAACACAGGCAGCATAATTTGTGACTTTGCATCCATTACTTGTTTAGGTCTGAATCCTGATAGTTTTGAAAGGCAAACAATTACAACAAATGTTTTGGTGGAAAGCATTTATTAACTTAAAAAATTATCCTATCAAGTCAGATAGTGATAGGATGATAAGATGTGGCTGAACTGTGCAATGTATGATACTCACAGATTGAACTTGGAGTTGTAGGTCATTTTTCTCTTGCATCAGAGTTACCATTTTCTCTTCAAGTTCTTTCCTTTTTGCCTCTGATTTAGCCAGGTCTTCTTTGGTCTTCTCAAATTCTTCTTTCATGTTGGCCATCTCCTTCTCTGTCTCCGCACTCTTGAGGAGGGGCTTGATCTTGAAATACAGCTTCATCCAGGGCCAGTGCTTCACATTCATGAAAGCACGGACATTGTACTGGATGCAGAAGATGGACTCTCTGTAGGAAAGAAACAAA
The DNA here is from genome assembly GCA_004027735.1 of Carollia perspicillata. NCBI lineage: Eukaryota > Metazoa > Chordata > Mammalia > Chiroptera > Phyllostomidae > Carollia > Carollia perspicillata. The sequence continues at coordinate 30,014 of PVKM010012668.1, read as the reverse complement.
GGTGCAAATGAAAAAGAATGTGGAAAGTGACCATTCCTCAACAAATGTAATGACTGCATTGGATTCAACTATTAAAATGTGGAGAAAAAGGACTTGTACTTGGTCCCTCACCTCCTTTCCATCATCTTTCTGAACTCCACCCTCATCAGGTACCCTCTGCACACGGCTTGAGTGCGTGTGATGAGTTGAGCCAGCTTATCATCTCGCATCTCCTCTAGAGTTCCCAACAGGCCAGCTTTAAAGAAAACCTTGCAAAAGAACAAGTTAAATATGTTATTTTCATTCAAATCCAAAGGAGATCAATTTATGATAGAAATTTGTGTTGGTACCTTAGTATGACCAAATTTGTACTGGGTGTGGTCAATGTCAATGGACCCTAGAAGTTTCTCAGAAGCTTTCTTGCTGTCAATGAACTGACCCTCTGGAATGGCACTTGCATTTAGAACCTTGTATCTGTGAGAATAAACAAAATATTAAAAATGTGGTTTTCTTCACTGAAATAAAAAGGTAGAACCTTTAGTAGCTGTCGTTGACAAAATTATAGATTGATTTTTGGAGAAAAAATATTGAAATTATCAAACTGCTTTACATAAAACTTACAAAGATATAATGAAAATTTTTTGATCATATAAACCAAGACTTCTTTTGTGATCACCTTTCAAATAACTGCATTTCAGTTTTCAAGGAAAAGTTAAAAAGATGTTTGAAATATGTGGCAATTTTTATATAGATTAGCACACTGAAAGTCATAAATAATGAGATACAAACCTCTGTTTGAAGTCTGCATAAAGGATTCTGCTTGGGAATCCCTTCCTGCAGATTCTGATGCCTTCCAGCACACCATTACACCTCAGCTGGTGCAGGACAAGTTCATGTTCCATGGCCCCTGAAAGGAAAGATGTTTTTCCCTTTAAAAGTCTCACGAAAAGTAACCCTGGAGTCTTATTTGGATACCAGAAATATCTTACCAGGAGTTTTAGTTTCATTGGGAATGAGACAGCGTACAAAGTGGGGGTGAGTACTCCTCAAGTTGGTCATCAGCTTATTTAAATTCTCCTATAAAACCATATGAAAAGTTTTAAAAATAATTTCTTATTGTATTTACATGAGAGTTCTTATCAGTGATCTGTAGTTAATGTGCTTCTGTTTCATATTTCAATGAGCTGTCTCAATGAAGAACAAATCATAATAACAAAAAGAAGTCACATATGTGGGACATAGATAAAAAATTATGGATTACACAAAACCAATCAATCTCAGTATGTTTTCCTTAATCACTGCCAATCAGAGACATTTTATATTGAGACTTTGGTCTTATGAAATAGATGTAACTAAATACAGTGGTTGCTTTGAAGTGAGCATTTGATTTCATGTGAAATTTGTTTAATACCAGATCTTTCAGATTTGGGGCTTACAGAGGATGTGCTTAATTTAGCATGAGTTTTGATGTGAATAGACATGCCTGGGTCCTCTTGTTAATTTTTCCTCGGGCATTTTTTAGATTATTTTTAGTACATCTCTACCTTTTTTAAAAACCTTTTTTTCTGTTTCACCATAGATTTCTTTTAAAAACTTTTTAAAGTTATAATAATTTAATTTCTTCACCAGAGTAATAATTTGGAATTCAAGAAATATACTGTACCCTGAAAAGAGCTGACACTGTCTGGAAAGAAGATCCCTTCTTCTTGGCACCTTTCTTTCCACCACCACCACTTTCTGAAAAATAATATAGAGAAATTACAGTTATTTGCGATAGTCTTTTAAGTACTACCCATAGACACCAGGACTGCCAAAATACCATTTGAAATTTAAATTTGCACACATTCATTTGTATCATTCCTATTCCTATCTCCCCTCTTTCAACTTTAGATTTGGAAACTATAAGCGTTAGCTTGCATTATGCTTGTTTAAGAACATACCACCACCACCAATAACAACAACAACAACAACAACAACAACAACAACAACAAAATGACTGTGTATGTAAAGTGTAAATTTGGGAAAGGGATGTGATTCCTGTAATTCAAATCAGCAGGAGCTGCCAGGAGACAGAGAAAGGCCTCAGTTGCACAGTCCCCAGAAAATAGGCAAAGTTGCATGTTTGGTCCCAAGTAGGTGAGCCTCTGCTAACCTGCAGGTTAGACCTATATTCTATTTGCCTATGCTTTCATCTGTTGCTTGAACATCCAGTCTTAGGTGACTTAACAGAATTTTAATTTATGAAGCACTAGTGCCCTAACAAAGGATTTTCTCACCTCCAGCTTAGCTGGATCCTTGAAGGAATCAATACTATTTAAATGGTAGAAATGAGCTGTATGATTCTGAGCAAGTTACTTAACTCTTCGAGTTTCTGTTTTCTTATTGGTGAAAGGGGTCCATACTAAATGATCCATTGTGTCAATTTGAGTTCTGAAAATCCATGATTGTAAGACTGTACCACACTTATTAAGTAAACTTCATTTCATTAGATCCATATTAGCCAGTATTTTCACATTAGGTTTTGCTATAACTGTGTCAATCTCTGATAAATAGTATATTTCTGACTTCTAGCTCTAGGAACATATTGATGAAATTAAAAATATCCATCAGTAGATGAGTGGATAAAAAACCTGTGGTACATTTGCACAATGGATACTACTTGACCTTAAAAAAAGAAGGAAATCTGACCTTTTGTTACAGTGTGGATGGAGCTGGAGAATATTATGCTAAATGAAATAAGCCGGTCAAAGAAAGAAAAATACCGTATGATTTCACTTGTAAGTGGAATCTAATGAATGAAAGAAATAACAAAATGGAAATGGATTCATAGATAGAGAACAGACTGATGGCTGTCATAGGGGAGGGGTGGGGCTGAGGAACAAGGTGAAGGGATTAAGCTAAAACCGCCCAAAACTCATAGACACAGGCAGTATGGTGATCACCAGAGGGAAGGGGTATGGGGGCAGGTAGAACAGGGTAAAAGGGGGGTAAATGGTGACAGAAGATGACTTGGGGTGGTGAACACACAATACACATACAGATGATGTATTATAGAATTGTATGCCCAAAAGCTATATAATTTTATTAACCAATGTCACCCCAATAAATTCAAGGAAAAATTACCTGCTTCAGCAGTTTGAGCCCCAGAAAAGAGGAGGGACAGAGTCTTCATTCCAGACTTCTGGTACAGCCCAAGCACCGTCTCATTCAGGGGGTCCTTGTTCTTGTCAAGCCAGCCAGCAATGTTGTAGTCCACGGTGCCTGCATAGTGCACCAGCGAGAAGTGGGCCTCAGCCTTGCCTTTGGCAGGCTTGGGCTTCTGGAAGTTGTTGGACTTGCCCAGGTGCTGTTCATACAGCTTGTTCTTGAAGGAGGTGTCTGTAGCCTTAGGGAACATGCACTCCTCTTCCAGGATGGAGAAGATGCCCATTGGCTACGAGCAGAAAAAAGGGTATAGGAATGATGAGTCTCTCCAAAAAAAATGTGCTCCAGTAATTTATGTACTTAGTGGAAACCTGTACAAAAGAAGACGTGGGATGATGAGAAATTAAGCATGATACTACTTCATGGCCTCTACTACTGAAATGTGAAACAATCATGTACCAAGGACATATGGGAAATATGTTTGCTAGAGAGACTCTATTTTAAAAAAAGGGATCTGTGCCATGATAACCTTTATGTTCACAGTACAATATTAAATTCTGAAACTGCCATTTCAAAGCAGAATTCTTTCTTCAATAAATGTATACATTTAGACACTTTCTTCCCTACTGTCAGTGTAACTTCTTTTCACTTCAAATTTATACATGACAAAAGTATGAAGAAAAGAGAGATTAAGGATAATGACTAGGAATGATTCATTGCCAGGAAAAAAGTGCACCTCGTGTTGTATCCTAAAACTCTTTGTGCTCTAATCTCTGTTCCCCACCACTGTGGGGTTAAGTGATGCTTATTTGGTTTTCCTTTGTAAGCAGATTGACTCTTTTCAGTGGCAAATTTGGTATGAAAGCCTGATATAAAATTCAACACTCATGACTTCCTTTAGTCACAAACTGTCTTCCAAAAAGCTATTTTGGGTGTTCCAAGAAACTGAAATACTACAGAAGAAAACAAATGCCTTTCCTGAGGACTACACAGTTTTGTTGAACAGTAGAGATATCATATCACCACATTATAGTATCTTTTCCTCAAATTGGGCAGACCTAGTCTGCTTTTAAACTCTCATCTCTCACATTTTTATGAATTTTGACATTAGTATTTGAAGTTTTCCTACACAGCAGTTGCATTTATTTACTCTTCCCACTGAAAGGGTATGGTTCACAAATAACAATATGCCTTATCGCTATCGATAGATACATGAGTTCCCAATACACTTTTGAAAGTGTTTAACAATTGCTTGATGAGTTTTAACATCTTTTGAACTGATATAACTCTTGCTCTACCCCCTTGATAATAAGGAATTCAGGGTTCATATTCCAGGTAAGGCTATAGAAAGCTTTACTTATTAGTCATCAGTTGACTCAATTGACTACAACAATTAAGGAGTTAACCTTCCAAACTTTAAGACATCTTGACAATGCCTGCCTAGATACACATGACGGATGACAAATGCACAATACACAATCATAGGTTCACTGGAGTTAATTACCATACTCAGAGGACTAGCCATAATTTCATTCATTTATCCCATATTCATGAAATCATGCAGGAATAACAGGGGAAATGAAGTGATTAGAGGGACAAATGTGACTGTGTATGCGTGTTATAATAATTTTTCTGCAAATTATTTTTTCATTAGTAATAGGCCACTTGTGACACATCTCACAATTGATCAGAGTGCACAAGTATACCATAAAATTCCACTGCTTTTTCTTTGAAAATTGGGATTGCAGTTAAGCCTAAGAAGGTGGATTATTTGTTCTTCATGTTTTGAAGGCTTGAAAAGTCATACAAACCTTCTCGATGAGCTCAATGCAGGCAGCCAGGTCCATCCCGAAGTCAATGAACTCCCACTCGATGCCTTCCTTCTTGTACTCCTCCTGCTCCAGCACGAACATGTGGTGGTTGAAAAACTGTTGCAGTTTCTCGTTGGTGAAGTTGATGCACAGCTGCTCCAGGCTGTTAAACTATAGGAAACAATAAATATAGGAAATTACTCATAATTTAAGTATTTGTATTTACAGAGCAGCTACTAATATTTACTTCTGAATTTAAGGCATTTAATTTATTAAATTACAAAGGTTCAGATTGTTTTTTAAATTTATGACATAATTCTAAAACAAAGGAGAATTGACTCCTCTATACTTTGCTCTCCAAATAACTGCATATGAGGCAAAATGCTATTAAATGAGGAGATCTTTTAAATATTTCCTTAGAGTAATTTAAGGAAGTGTTTCTATACCCATCTATTTGGATCCAAGATTGATGTTAACTATTTTAATCATCCATGGAACATTTTTGAGACTTCTAGATTTGAAAGACTAAAACTCTTTTTATTTATACCTATTTACTAGATTTTATATCTCTTCAAAGGCCTTTCTTTAGCACGAATTCCATTTTGTACTTTTTTGATAGTTGAAGATTTTAATACCCTTCTTTCAATAAGTTACAGAAAAAGTAGGCAGAAAATTGGGAAAGATATAGTAGACTTAAATGACAGTGCCAACTCACCTGATTGATATTCATAGAATTCTCCATTCAACAATGTTTAGCAGAGCTCACGTTTTTTCTCTTTTATCATATAAAATTTGAAATCTTTAATATTACAAAGTACTTTATAATCTAAACAACCATTCCATAATTTTAAAGCCTTATCCCTTAAAAACCCACCACTTTCTTACCACATTATGCATCATTTAAAAAAATTTTATTTAAATTTATTATGGTGACATTGGTTAATAAAATTCTATAGGTTTCAAGTGTACAATTCTATAATACATCATCTGTATATTGTATAGTGTGTTCACCACCCCAAGAAAAGTCTTCTGTCACCATTTATTGTCCCTTTACCCTGTTCTATTTCCTTCCACTCTTGTTTCCCTCTGGTAATCACCGTACTGTTGTCTGTGTCTGGGAGTTCTTTTTTTATCCCTCAATCCCTTCACCTCTTTCACCCAGCCCCCAACCCCCCTCCCCTCTGACATCTGTCTGTCTGTTCTCTATCTATGACTCTGTTTCTACTTTGTTACCTTATAGATTCTACATATAAGTGAAATCATATGATATTTGTCTTTCTCTAACTGGCTTATTTCACTTAGCATAATGTTCTCCAGGCCTGTCCATGCTATCACAAAAAGGACAGATTTTCTTCTTTTTTCTTTTTATAGCCAAGTAGTATTCTATGTGTAAATGTACCATAGCTTTTTTATTCACTCATCTATTTATGAGCACTTGGGCTGCTATTGTAAATAACATTGCAATGAACATTAGGGGTGCATATTTTTTTGAATTAGTGTTTTGGGTTCCTTTAGAAATATTCCCAAAAGTGAGATCTTTGGATAATAAGGCAATTCGATTTAAATTTTTTGAGGTAACTTTACTCTGTTTTCCACAGTGGCTGCACCGTCTTCATTCCCACCAACAGTGCATGAGGGTTCCCTTTTCTCCAGATCCTCACCAACACTTGTTTATTATTTATTTTTTAAGTTGAATTTATTAGGGTGACATTGATTAATAAAATTATATAGCTTTCAGTTATACAGTTCTGTAATATAGCATCTGTATATTGTATTGTTTGTTCACCACCTCAAGTCAAGTCTCCTTCCATCACCATTTATCCTCCTTTACCCTTTTTTACTTCCCCCCCACCCCTTCCTCTTTGGTAATCACCACATTGTTGTCTGTGTCTGTGAGGTTTTGTTTGCTTGTTTGTTTTTTGCTTGATCCCTTCACCTTTTTCACCCAGCCCCACAACACCCCCACTTTTTGTTTGTTGACTTTGTATGCTTTAAATGATCAGGATTTGCATTTGCTAATTTTCTGTCAATCATAACTCACATCAAAGATCTCAAAGCCAGCAATGTCCAGGACTCCAATGAAGTACTGCCTGGGCTGCTTGGTGTCCAGCTGCTGGTTGATGCGGGTGACCATCCACAGGAACATCTTCTCATAGATGGCTTTGGCCAAAGCACCCACTGAGTTGTACACCTTCAAGAACAATGGTAGTTTAGTTTTTGAGTTGAAAACAATGATGGACCCTTAAGTCTCCTTTGGCTCAAATGAATCAGAAGGTTTAAGTCATGTTTACCTGCTGCACAGTCTGGCCTTTGGTGACATACTCATTGCCGACCTTGACCCTGGGGTAGCAGAGGGCTTTGAGCAGGTCCGCAGAGTTCAGACTCTGGAGATAGGCTGCCTTGTCAGCAACTGTATGAACAAGGTGAGGACAGTGAAACTGATCAAGGTTTATATAATTTAAGGTGTGAATGACAATGACACAGGAAAAATTTTTGCTTGAAGAAAATATGTGCAAATGTAGCAAAACCTATTCATTTGCTGACATTGCTTGAAAATTATTGCTACCTTTTATGTTAATTTTAGTCATTTTTTGAGACGATAATTTGAAATTTGAGGAATTAATGCTCTGTGTGATATTCAAAACATAGCTGAAGTGGGCCACAGACAAAAAATTTTGAGAAATTCTAATCTAAGGGAGTAGTGACAGTAAAATTTAGATTTCTTTTTTCCAACGCACATGGGCAGACAAAATATTCACTGAAATGAAAAATGTTTTAATCAAATTGCAAATACTATGTTGCAGTAAGTCAATGAAAAATAGAATGGGCAGACGTAACATCACCACAGATCTGCTCAGTCATGTAAAATACTAAGCATTGTGTCATTTCTATTCCCATTATAGGGTAACTCAAAGTAAAAACATGGTGTGTGCCTCTGAGGAGCTGATGGGGTCAGTTCTGTCAATTGAAAGAAGTCAACAGGGAGTGGTACCTTCAGTGCCATCTGGCTCAGCTTGCTCTTCCCTTTGCTTTTGCTTGAATTTCATGTTCCCATAATGCATCACAGCTCCTGTGAGCTTGTAAATGGCCACCTTTTCATCAGCGCTGAAACCCAGGATATCCACAGCACTCTGTGAAGAGTTGAATTTAACTCACCTCACAATTATTACCACAGCAAACTCAGAATACGCCTCCCACTTTTTTCTTACCACATTTTGTCTTATATTTAATTAACACATTTTCATTTCAAAAGGCACTCACATTCATCACCATTTTGTTTCACATAGCAACACCAAGAAGTATGTATCAGCTTTCCCATTGAGTCATGTGGATAGTAAAGATACTGTATGATTTGCCCACACTCATTTAGCCAGTACTGGGGCCCTTGCTTTGGATACCAAGGGCGGTGCTTTTTCCCTTTCTCCACATTATTAGCCTGGCCTTGTTGTATATACTTACTGTCTCGTGGCTTTTCTTGCTCTTTTCTCCAGACTCACTAATCGCTCTGTTTGCTCCTCCTTCTTCTACATTGTCCTAAACTAATACATAATCAAAGTCTGCCTTTTCAACCTAGTGGTCATGAAGGATATTATTTGGAAGAAGATATGAGGACAATAGCAATGTCCCGAGTTTTTTTCCACAGTCCTCTCTAATACCAGGTCACAGCTTAGCTCATCATGAGATACCTGGCAGTGAACTTTACCCGATCATTATTAGTGTAGGGAACAGATATTTGTGGAAAGAACTTTCTTATTATATGAAATATATGTGTGTGTTTTTTCTTTGTCAGATACTGACTACCTTCTTAGTTGCCCAGGCTAGGCTTTGAAAAGGCTTTCACAATGGGGCAGGCATCAGGGAGAAAATAATGTTTATTTACTACTCTTGTCTCCTAAGACTCTTTCCTCAGATTGTTGCCTTCAGTTCCAGCTCACTGATTCTACCTATTTACAGAACTTAGACATTATTACAGAAGTCCTGGAGCAAAACTTCTACATTTTTTTAATCTCTGAAACTAGGAGGTGTTTCTCAGCTCCATATCACATTTGGATATATGAATATAATAACAAGATATAGAGAGTAAGAGTTGATATTTATAAGATAAAGGCATACAAGTAATTCACAGAATCTTTGAAAATAATATTTGAAAAGAAAAGTATATTTGCAAGCACCTTTATATCCTATCTTAGGAATATTGGGGTATTCCCATTGCTATGAAAGTTAATCAAATAAGACTCTGGCTGGTATAGCTCAGTGGATTGAGCGCAGGCCTGTGAAGCAAAGGGTCGCTGGTTCGATTCCCAGTCAGGGCACATGCCTAGGTTGCAGGCCAGGTCCCTAGTAGGGGACACATGAGGCAACCACACGTTGATGTTTCTCTCCCACTCTCCTTCCCTTTCCCTCTCTCTAAAAATAAATAAATAAATAAAATATTAAAAAAAGTTAATCAAATAAAATTGATTATTCATAAATTCAAAAGAAATGCAAAATATGTACATATAAAGAAAATAAGTCAGAGGACCCTTTAAAAAAGAGGAAGGAGGGAAAAACTATAGTTGCAAAAATAAATGTAAAAGCCTCATGGAGTCCCAAAAAGAATATATTGTGGTAGACAATTCATTGCTTCCCACACTGTGTGGGGTGGTGAGGCTTATATTATTAGCCCATAAAGGTATGCTCAAAACAGATTTTGTGTTTACATCTGAGTATAGAGGAACTGTGGGGATTGCATACTCCATTACACAAATTTTAAAGTATTGTAGTTCTTTCTCATATTCTTGAGTATAGGGTCTGACAAAAAATAAAAGAGAAATATCACTAATGGAATACAAAAACTGACCAAAAATGACTGATAAGATAACAAAAAATAAAGAATCAATTAGCCAAGGAATGACAAAGACCTAACACTTTAGACATTTAATTTTTCTAATACATATTGGTGGGCAGGGGCATTGAAATATCTTGTACTTTTATTACAGGGGTAGAAAAGCCAAAAAGGTAGTACTGCCTACTTATACTTCTTTCCTATTAATGCTATCTACTACAATAGAGGAGAGTGTTGTATAATGTAAAATGAATTTGCCTTTTCCCGCTTCTCCCCAAGTTGTATCTGTTACTTACATCTGTGGCCATCAGCTCTTCCTGGTCATCAATGCTGGGCACTGTAATTTCACCTTGACTGACAAAGGCAAAGTCATATGGGTTGGTGGTGATCAAAAGCATCTCTGAACACATGGAAGAGAATAATGATAGATAGAGTTACTTTGGTCATCAAAAACATTTCAGAGGGACTTCTTAGAAGGGCTGTTATCGGTCCAAGATATTTCTTACCAATGAGCTCTGGTTTCTTGTTGGACATGATCTGATAAAATATGTGGTAGCTTCTTTCAGCCTTTAGCTGGAAAGTAACTCGAGACTTCTCTAGCAGATCTAGAAAGTGAGATTAAGTACATTTAAAAGAAAATGTGGCCAAGGTGGAAAATAGATAAAAATAAGATTTTAAATATATACCTCAAATGAAAACATACTCTGTAACTAATATTTACTAACTTACATGTTTCAATATCTGCAGAAGCCAGTTTGCCTGTGGCCCCAAAATGGATCCTGATAAATTTACCCTTAAGGAGACAAAAAAAGAAGTATTGCTCATATTAAGGTAGACTCCAGCTCTTCAGCTATGGAACGAATAGATGGAAAATATATTATTATCAGATGTGTTGAAGAGGCAGTGCTAATTCTCACATGAATAGGAAGATCAAGAAACTTACGAAGCGAGAGGAGTTGTCATTCCTTACGGTCTTGGCGTTGCCAAAGGCCTCAAGGAGGGGGTTGGCACTGATAATTTGATCTTCAAGGGTCCCCTTAAGAGAATTGAATAAGACAGATAAAGAAACCCTATGAAAGGGGAGTTGCTGTTTGCTAAAATAAACTCCCATTAATCTTTCCCCTTCTCCCTTCCCCCCTTGCAATAATCTGTAACTTTTGGGTAGGATTTTCTAAAGTGAATGAGGAGGACAGCTGCAGGGAGGGGGACACCCCATTGACAGGGTCTTGGTTTCTGTATCCTTCAGGACCAGTTTTTCCTCCTAATTAAATGGTTGTGAGAACTTCTGCGTATTGAACCTGCCAATATATTCCATTCTCGCAAGTCCTTCCAAGAGTTATCCCAAATCTGGCATTGCATGCAGTTAAGTTGCCCTGATTCTGAAGTACTGTGGTCACATTTTAAAGCCTTTTAGTTCTTCCGTACTGAAATGAACATCGTGCTCACCTGCAGTTTGCCACCTGGAGCGGATTCCTCTTTTTTCTTCTCTCCGGTAACTGCAATTGTTGCAAAGTACTGGATGACACGCTTGGTGTTCACAGTCTTCCCTGCACCAGATTCTCCGCTGTCAAGTTCAGACAGAATAAAAAGTCAGAATCTAAGGCTGCAGTAGTAACTACTACAAGAATCAAAACTCAACAGAAAAAAAAAAGACAGGAAATGTGCATACGTAATCAGGATCGACTGGTTCTCCCGATCTGTGAAGAGAAACCAAAACCCACGGTGTTTAAAAAAACAACAACTTGGCACGTAGATTAACACAGTACCTGTAAACTCAAAATTGTCTTAAAACTACCTCCTCACACAAAAGTAATAACTGTATCAATTGGTGCTTTGCTTTTTTCACAAGATACTTTTAAAAAGTAACTAGCAAAAGATGTGTTAATTAATCAGTGTATTAAACTTCCATTATCTTTAATATGATAAAATATGTAATGTATTATTTTACCATATTAGCTATGAGAGTAAACTGTTGATATCAGATGAATGAATAATAGTTTCATGTTTAATGTCCCATTAATTACCTCGTTCATCATTCAAAAGTCCTGTCATGATATTAATGTCCAATCCAAAGTTTAATATAGTAATTGCGATAACTTCTTAGCATGAAATTCAAAAGTTTACTTTTTAGAAGAGACAATAAAATAGTTATAATTAAAATGTATAGTTGGCACCTAGATTTGGTTAATTTTGAGCTGGTATTTGCACGAATTAATTTGGATTTTAGCATAGACATATAAGCAAAACTCCTTTTTTTGGAACTGGTACCTTTTATTCTAAATATACTCCTTAACTTTACTAGTGCTATTATTATGTCTGTGCTAAACATTTTATTCTCAAAGTACTGGCTCTGTGTCTTCTGCATTACCACTATACAAATCTTTTATTAGTGGCTATAGAATTTGTAATTATGGACTTGCTCACCAGTCAGCATGAACTGATAGGCATTGTCCGAGATGGAGAAGATGTGGGGCGGGGCCTCCTGGCGCTTTTTGCCTCGGTAGGCAGACACCACCTCGGGATTGTACACTGGCAGCCACTTGTAGGGGTTGACGGTGACGCAGAAGAGGCCTGAGTATGTCTATGGGAAATGACAGGGTTGCTCAATCAGTAGTCACCTCATTAATCTGCTTGGGAAATATATAGATAGGGACCTAAGTATTGCATTTAAGGGACCTAAGCCTTAAGTTCTCTTAAGGCATAATGGTTTCATTCATTTGCTACCTCCCTCTAAGCACCTTCTACCGCACAAAATACTGCAGTTTCCCACCTATCTCAGTGTTAAGTATATGGTTTTCCACATGCATATTTTCAAATACATCAGAATTTACAACACTAAGCAAATGATTGGCCTTAAAATAATGTTGAGTAGCAAAATCTGAAAATAAAGTTCTGTTTTTGCTAACATGGTACATGGAGTTCTTGAAAAGTAGTGTCAATAAGGGTGCTCACATAGATCATCCAGGCTGCATAACGCTCTTTGAGGTTGTACAGCACAGCGGGCTCGTGCAGGTGGGTCATCATGGCCATGTCCTCGATCTTGTCGTATTTGGGAGGGTTCATAGAGAAGACTTGATCATCCTTAACTGTGACGGTCTTAAGAAGAGAAGGAGTCAGTGTGTATCAACTAAGTAGTAGAAAAAGGTATCAATTATGCCTCTCCCTCCTTATATTTACTTATTTATTTTTACTCACAGCTCCACCTTCAGTCTTGGCTGTCACTTTCCCTGCTTCCCTGCTCTGCACTGTCGCTTTCACATAGGACTCCTTAGGATCCACCACAAAGACAGAGTTCTTGGCATCAAAGGGCTTGTTTTGGGCTTCTATTCGCTCCTTTTCAGATTTTCGGAGGTAAGGAGCAGCCTCCCCAAAAACTGCCATCTCAGCGTCGGAACTCATGGCTGTGGGTTATTGATGGCAACACAGCACAGCACCAGGTGTAACTAGAGGGAAGAAACAGATGGGACAATGACCCAGGTTGCAGGTGGGCATGGTCCTATTGCTTATCCGTTTGGTGAATGGACTTCACTGGCCATGCTTATTTCCTCACCCCTGCTTTTAGGAGTCACTCCTGTGTGTTTTGTACAGGTTCAGAAATACTAGATCATTGAGTTGAAAGTCTTATATTGGTAGCATAATTTTTGTGAAATTTCAAGCCTCCACTGTATCTTTTGTATCAAGCGAGATATATGGAGGAATTGACGTTTCACTCAGCAACGTTTGTAATACCCCAAGTGTGTTCAGAATCTCTTCTTTTTCTGCTTGCTTTTCTTTTCTTTCCTTTTTCTACACATCCCCCTTTTTGACACTGTGATGATACAATGAATTGGAAAATAACTGTTAACAATGGCTTTACAACCTAAATGAAACTATTTAAAATGCTCAATTATTTAAGCAAATTTTCTTGCTGCCCAAATTATTAAAGATGGATATACAAACTGGATGTAAAAAGATATTAAAATTGAACATATAAAAGATACATCTGTTCTTTGAGAACATAGTTCAAGTTGAAAACACCTAATACACACAAACTTCTAGTTAATTGACAAGCATTAGGTGATTAAAGGGGAAAGTCAGTACAATGATAGCTAAAAATCCAATGGATGATCTTATCCTAACTCAAAATTATATCAGTTCTTAAATTGTGTAAAAATCAGAAATATTATCTAAACAGAATATAACTTTAAAAGATTCTTGGAAAATATCTGAATTTTTAATAAAATATTTGTAGGAGTTGCATACTTTTAGTCTATACTTCTCTTTGTTTGTAGCTAGATTTTAGCATACATAGCCTTTTTATCTGATTCTTATTGTTTTAGGTCTCTCTCTCTCTCCCCCACCTCCTCCTCTTATTTAAAAAAAATACCAATCTTCTAAATATATCTTCTGAAATGAATAGCCAGTATAAGGTTTCAAGCCAAAATAAACTTAAATTTTTCCTACTGTCATATCAATTGTGAGAAAATAAGTCTTCTCACCCTTGTGACAAGGACAGAATGATTGCCCATGGTTAAAGTAGGTGACCTTTGTGGAGCAGAAGAGGGGCTGGTTTGTGGAAAGCAGTGTCTTGGTTGTTAGCAGCAGTACAATGTCAGCCTTTTATAAGCTTTCCAGGAGTCTTGGTCAAAACCTCCTCTCAACTCATAATGTTAGATATGGAATTCACTACCTACTAATCTCTGAAATCAGTATAATTCATACTTGTAAAGTTTCTTGATAATACAGTGAAATTTAAACATTTTTAGGGGACAGATACTGAAACATTTAATGTTAGGGTTTTTTTTTTCTTCAAAGAAGAACTGTTATTGTGTTACATTATTTTTTATTTCTGTGCTTATTTTTACACCAGACAATTGTGAATTAACTACCATGTAGAGATTACTATGTACAGTGTACCCACAAAACACAGAAAGGATGTTACCCTCCCCATTTCATGGCTGAAATCAGTCGTTTCCCAGCTTGTGTATTACAAGCCCTCACGGATCCTCAAGCTTGTTGAAGCAAGTTCTTGAATTCACCTGCACAGTGATGATTGCCTTGAGTTCAACAAGCAACATTTCCACACAAACAATGTTTTATTTTCTAAATGAATGCTGCAGTATTAAATATAAACTCATTTGAAATAATTATTACATATATAGTAGGTTTGTGTATTCCTAACATAATGCAAAAAGTACAGGCTCTGACACTTAGAGTTGGGGGAGGTCAATTAAATGTTTTTGGTTCTACGGGAGGGGTCCTAGGAAATCACTGACTTAGATCATAGATGGCAAGAGCTGGAGGGACCTTAATGGCCACCTATAATCCAGTCTTGTCATTCTATGGATGAGGAGACTAAGCCTCAGAAAGACGAAGGGTCATTCAGTGACACAGAGGTACAAGTGGTGGTGCTTGGACATGGGTCCTATTCCCCGAAGTTCACTTTAGGACTTATTAGTGCTAATTCCACTGCAACACACTATTGCAAGATATATAAATGCCAACTGGCTTCACCAGGCAACTAGAGTTAGTGTAAAGCCTAGACTGGCACCTAGAAAATTTGACTTCCAGATCAAGCCATTGTTGCTATTACCATTCCATCTCTCTGATATATCCTTATGGTTTTAAGTTGCAGTAGTAGTTTACATTAAATGTTACATGTGATTGTTGCATACTATCTACAATTCTAACAACATGTAAAACAGAAGAGTCATTAATTTTTTTC
This sequence comes from Carollia perspicillata, assembly GCA_004027735.1. Taxonomy (NCBI): domain Eukaryota; kingdom Metazoa; phylum Chordata; class Mammalia; order Chiroptera; family Phyllostomidae; genus Carollia; species Carollia perspicillata. Next base: position 14,551 of record PVKM010012668.1, on the reverse strand, counting down.
TGATTAAATGGTCTGAACAGTCAAGATTTTATGAAAAGCCATTCTTAGAGAGTATGGCTTATATCCTATTCCCAATAGTAAACTAAGATATGAAATGGTAGTTCTTTAAGACATAGCGATATAGAGATCCCTTTGTTCTTTAGACTGTAATAATAGATTATTCTTACCTCTTGTGTTACCAGGTGGAGAAGGTGGCAGGCCCAAAGCAGACAACTACTGTTGAAAGAAAAACAAACAAAAGAATGTGGATTCTTTTATTTTTTCAATTTAATCTATTTAATTCAATTTTTTCAATTTAATATACTAGTAATTATTGTGCAGCACAATGTCACCCTTAAGAATGTTACAAAGAAAAATTAAAAATTGGGAAACAGGAGCCATCTCCCTTAGGTGAATAATAACTCAGGAGTGCAAAACTAGCCAAGTGTTCTTGCATGTATACATACCTTAAAGAATTTTGATGAAGGACAGGACACAGGCATCTCGGTTCTACTTTTATAGAGACCATTCTGCAAACACAGCAGCCACCTCAGCTGTCCTAGCTGGGAACCTACTTGGCAATCTCTTCGCACAATATTCACTGACTGTGGCTGTGAATGGATATAATTAGAAATATTTGCTGTCAACTATAAACAATTTGACAGAGGATAATCTAGGGCTTTTTTAATAGGCATTTGATAGGGATGGGGATTCAGGGCTTCTAAGGCTGCTTCTTCAGCTTTGGTGTTGCGTCATTCATCGCAGAACTCAAAGCCAGGTTCCCACTCACTCTCCTGCCTATAAAATTGGTTTGGCAGAATGAGCCTGATGTGAGGAGTTCAGGACTAATTGATTTGTTAGCGCTTAGAGCCATTGAAAAGCTGGGATGAATTTTAGATCTGACACTATGATTGGAAGCAGTGAGTGATGGATATTAAGGCAGAATTCCTAGCCCAGATCTGGATTTTAAAAACAGTGGTGATAGATTCTTTTGAAGTCCGAAAGTTTAAACATGAAGGAGAAAATTAACTCTTAGATTAGGCAGTGGTGATGGACCATAAGGAATTTAGAATGGATATAAACACTTCTGTTCCTTTTCTGGAGGACTTACCATGGAGATCTCCAGCTCATATGTTCTCATTGAGGGACAACAGAATGCTGTGTGATGCTCCATGCATGTTTCCACTGTGTAATAGAAGGAGGTACAAAACATGCATTTCTAGTTCATGGGCAAACCCTCACGACTAGCTGTAGCTCTAATGAGGTGGGTACTACATATTTTAATTTAAGGTGGGAGGAAAGACAATACTCTCTTTGTGAACTAAGAAGATGAATGGGCCATAACATATGAGCACGATACTTTTAAATTGGATTTTGGTGGTTTTGCCACATACACAGCTGTTACTGAGTATGACAGGAAATCTGTCTACCCTAAGGCGTCCCTAAGATCAGGTGTGGTATTTTCTTTTCAACTGTCATCTGCTAGCTTAAATTGCTGATTAATACGATTACAGTTTTTATATATCCTATTGACTTATAATTTCTTTTTAACATGTAACAGATTGAATCTTTTCTACTTTTTATTTCTTTTGATATGATACTGTGGAATAGTTGGTCAGACTTTTGTTTTTAATCTCCATGGAAATGATCTTTAGGAGTCCAGGGACTTACCCAAACTATTATGTTCTAAGCCAGAAAGAAGAAACATCTAATTTAAGACTTTCATGACTCACTTATTTTTACTTCTTTTCCAACTTAATATCTAAATTATAGACATAAATGTTATCAAACACATGTACTACTTGTGGAACTGGAAGATAAAATAAGGAACTGTGAATGAGACCAAGATATAGAGGCTGAGTTATACAGTTCTGGCTGATGAGGACTCTGCCTAAAAGTCAGAACTTTGACCAATCACAGATAGACTGAGCATCAGATCTTGAACACTCTAAAATAAGACAGTGATTTTGTAGTGGAGACTGGCATGGTCCACTGTGGCGGATCCTGGCTAGCAGGATCTGTGTATGTTGTGGCTGCTCATGAACAAATACACACAAACAACAGGGATGGCATGGCCACTCTCTGAGAGAGAGAGGGCAAGAGGGCCAGAGCTCTCAGTCCCTGCCTGGACAGGCTTTTATTGCTTCTCTGGGTACTTTTCTTAAAGGGTAGTCCTCATTTACTATGCACAGGTTCACTGCAGGGGATTACCTTTAATAGATAACAAAGGAAAGAATGTTGCTAATTACTTCAAAGAGAAGGAAGTTGCAGATGGGAGGGGGGAAGTGGTTGAACTGGTTACACTCCATACTTGGGAGGTTTAGCTCAGATTTTAGGAAGTTACAGTAAGCCCTTGTGCCTCAATTCAGAGTGAGGCAGTTTTAGCAAAAGCGAGACTCCTAGCAGTCTAGGTGCAATGCAGGCCTGATTCCCCATGGGAGAACCTCCCCGTGGGCGTGGTCCTGCATGCCACCCGATCCCCACTGGTTTTCCACATGAGTGCTGAGCTACATTTCCATGCCACGTGAAGCAGTTCCCTACAAGTCCAGCAGGAGTGGCTCAGAGAACTTTGTAGAGCGTGTAAAGGGAGAAGAGAGCCGACACTGAATGAGGGAGGAGGCATTTCCCTTATACTTGCTTTTCTACAGACTGTCTAAATAGGAAATACAGGAAATTAACACTAAGCCTTCTTGTATTTGTGTGGTTCTTTATGATTAGCTATGGGTGGGAAGAGGAGTGATTTTGGATGTTATACTTCAGCAGTCTGGATAAAAACTTCTCTCTAGCATTTCTCCCTCATTATCCTCAAGAGTTGGAAATACTAGAGTCTTCTGTGACCTTGTACTTCTTTATCAATTAAAAACACAAATCTGGTGAAAACCTAATATTCACTTCACCTCATAGAGTTGTAGGATTAAATTAGATTATGTAAGTAATGTATAGTATATAATATTTGTATAAGTAATGTATGTATTGTAGGTTATTTTACTGTACAAGTGGAAATTATATGTAGTTATATGTAATCTCATGTAATTTATACCCACACACAGACACACATATGCACAATGCTTAGAACAGCATCCACCAGAGGCTGCTGAAGCAGACATTTCTTAAGTGGAGGTGAAGGTTGCAATAGCATGCTGGTATTTCCCTCAAATGTGCCCAGGGAGTCAGAGTGGTAGCAAAGGACTGCAGGTAGGTGGTGGCTAGGAAATGTCAATAAATGGGATTATCTTGTTGTTTCTGTGTTTTTCTTATGTAAATTGTGTTAAAAATACAGTTGGGAACTAGGTTGGAGAAAATGTTTATGTCCTAGCTTCTGTGGAATACAACATGACAGCATGACTGCAGTAAAACCCCTTGCCATTTGGCAAGTCAGATTGCTGTTGGTCTTCTGTTAAATTTCTCTGGCGCTCTACTGGGTCATCACTACTGAAAAGAAGTTGTATATTCACTTTTAAGTCAACTGCTTATTACACTTCAGTGTTTTCATTCTTCCATGTGGGTACAGTCATCTACTCATTTGCCTATTCAACACATATTTATTGAATGTCCACTATGTGTCAGCCACTGTTTTAGCACAGGTGTCACTACAAAAATTGGCCAAGCCCATGCCCTCATGGAAATTTCAGTTAGTGGGGGTGGACATACACACACTAATGAACAAGTCAGTACCTGGTGTGCCAGATACTAGTGAGTGCTAAAAATAAAGTGGAGTAAAGGGGAAAGGGAGTGCTGTACCAAAGTGGGTGATACAGAATGGCTTCTAGAATATGGTGAAATTTGGGTAGAAGTTTGACGGAAATGAAAAAGCAAGTAGTATGGCTATCTAGAAAAAGAATATTTTAGACAAAGGGAGCAGAAGCTGCAAATTCCCTGAGGCAGGAGTACATCTGTTTAAGGAGCAGCAAGGAAACCTAGAATCAGGCAAAATGGTCAAGGGGAAGAGTGGCAGGAGATGAGGTAGGGAGGGCCATGTAATGTAGGATCTTGTGGGGACTTTGGCTTTTAATCTGACTGGGATAAACCAGCAAAGAAATTTGGGAAGTGGATCAATGTAACCTGACTGAAGATTTAAAAGAACCACTCAGATACCTGTATTGAATGTAGATTATAGGCTGCAAGGGAAGGCCAAGTATAGGCAGCAGGCTATTGCTACAATGTAGATGGAATATAATGGTGGTTTGGGCCATGTTCCAGTTACAGTAACTATATAACAAATTGCCCCAAACATAAGGGCTTAAAACAACCTTTTTATTATGCTCATGAATTCTATGGGTCATGAATTTGGAATGTCGAAGGGACACAGCAGTCTGTTCTACAATATCTGGGACCTCTGAGAATGCCAAGCCTGGGGATGATTCAGCATTTAGAAGCAAGTATTATGTCTCATAACAAATGTTAGAGAAGAGAGGATTATTGAGAAGGGTAGCTAATAAATGAAGTGGCATTTGGAGGTATACATGAGGCCAAGGGAAGCTTTGTTAAAATACTGGAGAGACTGAGCATACTTGTGTCGATAAGATGGATCCTGTATAGTTAGATAAACTGATGATGCAAGAGAGGGAAGGGATAATCGTGGGACACCAGCAAGAGGGGCTGGAGTCCAGAGACCAAGTGGAAGGGTTGGACTCTGATGAAAGCAGGAACACTTCATGTGTGAGGCAGGAAGACAGAGAGTGAGAGCAAGATGCAGGTTAGAGGTTAGTTGGAAGATTTGCTAGTAGAAAGATGTGGGAATTTCTATTTTCTTGCTTCTATGTTGTCAGTGAAGTACAAGGCAAGGTCAGTGGCTGAGAGTGAGGGCAGTGGAAGAGGTATATAGCACATATACAGATAGAAGATGTGAAGTGTTCATTTTGGAGAGGAGGTGTCCCAGGCTTGCCCAGAAGTACTGAGTTATAATCATGAAGTTTAAGTGAGACCAGTTTGGTAGATATGTGTGTTTTTCTCCAGCAACTTTAGTTGCTTGCATGTGACCATAGAAAATATGAACAGTGAAATATCAGGAGAGAAAGGCAAGGAGTTAAGAATCTTTTGAAGCGAGGGATTATAATACTAGACCACAAAATTTGAGCTTGGATAAGGAAGAAAATGAGAATAAAAGGGCAGATATCGAAACAATGAGAAAGTGGCATGGGTCAATGAATAAGTGGTCTCAGTGATGTCAAAGAATTGCAGGGATGAACTCTCTGGAATACGTGAGCTGGCAGAAGAGGAGATAATTGACAGAGACTGAATAGAATAAATTTCTCCTGGTTGTGGTGTATATTTCTTTTTATTATACTGTTGTGTTCAATTTGCTAATATTTTGTTGGGGATTTTTGCATCTATGTTCAGAAGATGTACTGGCCTGTAGTTTTTCTGTCTTATAATGTTTTTATCTGGTTTTGTTATTAGGTCATGCTGATCTTACAGAATGAGTTAGAAAATTGTTCCCTTTGTTTTTATTTTCTTGAAGATATTGTGGTGAATTGGTATTATTTCTCCTAAATGTTTGGTAGAATTCACTAATAAAGGGATCTGGGCCTGGTGCTTTTTGGGGGGAAAGCTTAGTAGTTATTGATTCAAATTCTTTAATAGATATATGCTTATTCAGATTATTTGTTTCTTCTTGTATGCTTTGGTAATTTGTTCAGAGACTGAATGGGATGCTTGAAATTGGGGTTTTGTGAAGGTACAGATATTCATAGTGATGAAGTCAGTGATGACTATATGTTTATCACTCTAAAATTTGAACTTGCTTTGAATAACAGGCGAGGTAAGACAGATGCGATAATGGAAGAGGAGGGATAAGGTAGGGTGCATTAACTAAGTAGGAGACATAAGACAGGATAGAATAACTGAACAAGAGAGATATGGCATGCAGTAACTGAAGAGGAAGGATAAGAAAGGATGCAATAAATGAGAAGGGGGGAGAGAGGGAATGAGAGAAGAAGATGTCATAACTGAATGGGAGAGAGAAGACAAGATGGAATAACTGAAAATGATAAGAAATAATGTAATACATGAGAAAGGATATGGAAAGGACAAAGAAGGAGAGAGAATAAGATTAATTAATGCAGATGAAAGATAATAAAGGAAGAAATAACTGAACTGCAGAGGTAAGACAAGATATAACAAATGAGTAGATAAGATAATACAAGGTGCAAAATGATGAGAAACAAAACAGGATGGAGTAACTGGAAGAGATAAGACAGGTTGCAATAAATGAAACCGACAGATAAGATAGGATGCACTAAAAGCACAGGAGAGATAAGAAAGGATGCAGTAGCTGGACAAGAGAGTTATGACAAGGTAGAATAACTGAGCAGGAGACATGGACAGGATGCAATAACTGAATGTAAGAAATAAGACATGATAGAATAACTCAATGGAAGAGATAAGACAGGAGAGGATGATTTAACAGGGGAAAGTATTAGGTAATTGCTCTAGGGAGATTGTTCTTCCAACTGGGAAGGCTTCTTAGAGCTGATGCTCTTGAAGGATGAGTAGGGCGAATTTACAAAGAAGGGGAGGGAGCGTTATGGTCAGAGAGAGGCAAAAGGACCAGGAAGCATATGACAGTGAAAGTGAAGGTTTAAGTCTATGTGGGTGTCATAGATCATTTAAGGGTGGATGCCTGACTTCTAAAGAAAGTATTAAAGGGAGTAACATTTAAACTGAGACTTAAAGGATAGGTAAATAGTAGCCAAATGGAAAGATTGGAGGGCATATAGGAAGCAAATCCAAAAGTATGGAAACATCATTCATTCTTTCAAAATACAATTTTTGAGCATGTACTCTACTCAAGCATGATACAGAAATGAGTGAGACCCCTTATCTACACTTATGTAGCTTACATTTTAATGTGTGAGAAAGACATTATTCATGGTTTAATAAATGATAAGTGAAGAGAACATAACAGGGAAATCTGACCTATTCTAGAGGTCTAGGAAGGCTTTCTTAAAGAAATGAAATTTAAGCTGAGATTTAGAGGATAAGTGGGCCTTCTCTAGTCAAAGCATGGAAGTGAGAGGCGAGAAAAGATTCCGGGAAGCTGAGGAACAACACACGCTAAGTCCCTGAGGTGGTGAGGGTTACAGTGTATTCATGGAGCTGGAAGGAGGCCAGTGCCACTGGAGCCTAAATGTGGAGAAGGAGAGTGTCTCAAGGTGAAGCTTTCTAGGTCAGCAGGGCAGTCTTTGGGATTTTAGTTTTTATAGGGAGAGCAAAGGAGTGATCTTAAGCTCGAGAGTGATGTGATCAGATTATTGTTCTTAAAAAGGTCTCTCTGGCTATAGCTCAGATTTCGCCAGAATGGTTTAGACTTGGGAAGGAAGAAGAGATGTGTGAAAGACCAGGCAGTAGATGATGACAGTCTGGATGAAGACTATGGCAGAAAAAGAGAGAGAAGTTGATAGTTTTGAAAGATATTTAGGGGTAATAAAGGAAAAAACATAATATTGATTGGATATGGGTGAATGAGGACAGGTAGATTTCAAGGCTGATTCCTAAATATTTAGCTTGAGCAACTGAATCATTACTATTGCCATCCACTTTGAGGAACAGTATAGGAATACAAGAGAGGTTTTAAGGAGGATAAAAAAGAATTGTTAATGTGTTTAGTTTGAAGTGCTTATTTGTAGAGATATCAAGTCTGGAGCTCAGAATACAGAACCAGGATGGGGATGGAAACTTGAAACTCTTGGGTTATAGATGGTAAAGAAGTCAGGGATGTGAATGAGATCATCCAGGAGAAAATGTAAAATGAGGAGAAAGGAGCTTGAGATGGAAACTTGAGTCACATCACATTGAATTCACAAAAACATTTGATGGTTAGGCAGAAGCAGATGAGCTGATAGAAGAGAGGAAAAGAGAAGCTGGAAAGCCAGAACTATAAAGAAAACCAGGGCAGGGCAGAGTTTTGGAACTCAAGGGAAGAGAACATTTCCAATAAGAGAGAATGACCAGATGTATAATGGGCAGTTAAGGTTGGTTTAATTATGGATTTAGAAGTGTTCATTTGATTTAGCAAAAAAGAAGTGACAGGATTATAGTGAAATCCATTTAGGTACAGTATAGGGTAGAGTAGGTGGGAGGTAAGGAAATGGAGACTTGTGAAATTTTATTGTAAATTGGGGAAATGGGAATAATTAGGGGAAAAAATGGATAAAGGGAGAGATTAAGAAAGGATCCAGTAGAGTAAGAGAGAATGGAATAAAGGTGAGGGAAAAGAATGGTCCATTTTGTAATTATTTTAAGGTCAGGGGGATGAGTTTCAGAGCCAGGCAGGGGAGGTGGCTCTAAATTGCAGGAGAGACCCACACAGGGAAAGGAAGAACATGACTTGGCAGAAATGTAAGGCAGCTTTCATCCAATGGCATCTACTATTTTTCTTTCAAGCAGAATGTGAGATTATTCTCCAGGGCCAAAGGGCAAATGGAAATTTTGGAAGAGTGGAGAAGATTTCAAGTAGAAATAGAGTGTTTGAGCAAGTTGACAAAATAACTACAGCACTGAAATCCCAGTGGGTTTGGTGGTTAAGAATTTATAGTGGTACCATTTTCTCTGAAGTGTGAAGTAGCAAATTATCTAATTCATTCAGATTTAGTGTTTTTACACTCCAGTATGATAGAGAGATAGGAGATGGCAAAGGAATTCTATGGTGTTGTCATGAGAGTAGACACCAAAAAGATAGATGATGAGCTTTTGCTTAGTTGGGAGAGAAATAAAGGTAAAATAGGGTCTGATGAAAATGGAAGAAGTAAAAGGCCAGAATACTGGAAGTGTCAATGGTGTTGAAGACCTGTTCTGTTGGGTGTAGTTCAGCAGGCAAGCTAGAAAATCAGGAAGGAGTTGCTTGGTTTGGTGACTTTGAAGATGTGGCATTTTCTCGAGTGAGGCTGCAAAAGAGGTGGAATGGAAGAGAAGACAATGGAAGGTGGGAGTCATCGGATTGGATGAATGATTCATGCGGACACTGAAGTGTCCCAGAAATGTGATAAGAATTGGGTGATGAGGGAAGAGGTGCCAAACTCTTTAATAAATAAAGAGTCAGTAGATAATAGCAATAGGTATGGGGAATAGCTGAATAGTGTGAATCTCAAAACAGGAAGAACTTTTTACAAGAGTTTAAGTAGCAATGGAGACCAAAAGTGAGGAGGGGATTTTGTGTCTAGCTCAGGACTAAGGAGAGAATAATTGGTACCACTTAAGGGAGCTTCCAGGGAAGCATTGTTTTCAGGGAGAGGCAGACTGAAATTTAAGCCAAATGGTGGGGGAATGTTCCAGAGACATAAGAAATCTCATGCTTTTCAGGAGGGTCAGTATTAGGTGAGAGTACAACTAAGATTGGCTATTGTTATCAGACCCTATCTTCCTTTCCTACATCTTTGCTTAACATTTGTTTGTTTATCTATTCATTTTCTTATGAAGTGAATAGCCAAATGAAATGGCAATGTGGAATTGGATGAATAGGTTGTAACCTTTAGCAGGATATTGGATAATATATTGAGGACCATTAACGGTTTTATAGATTACTTTAAAGTGAGCTCAAGATGTTGTATTAGAGTAATCAATCCAATAATCAATATAAAATAAATGAAGGTGCATAATAACCCAGAGGGAAACTTCCGCAGGCACCAAAGTTCATAAGTGTGTAGCTGAATAATTTAACTTATTGGATAACAAAATTAAAAACTTTTAACTTTGTATTATTTCTCTTAAATAGGTTGTATACTGTTCTTGTAAAATCTTTGTTATAGTCCTAATAAACAAGATTCTTACTTGCTCCCTGTCTGTAAAAAATTAGATAAATAGAAGGCACATGCTACCCTCAGCACATGTAAATCTATAATAGTAATACTACATAAAGATTATACCTTATAATTATACATATAAGGTAGACTATACATTGTAATTATGATGCTAATTACCACAACACTATAGAAAGGCACAATGTAGCAACCTAAAGACAAAATAATGAGAGTAGGAAATGGACTTTTTAAAAATATTAATTGACCTTCTCTTTGTATCAGAAGTACTGTGGGGAAGCCTTGTAAAAGATGCAGAAGCTTCCAAAGAGAGAGAAGAACAAATACTGAAAATATGTTTATTCTTAACTCTTGTTTACCAATCTAATGTAATAACAAGGGAGGAGGCTCAGTAAAACAAACAACTAAACATCTATAGGTAACAAAAAACTAAGAATCTCATATTTAAAAAGGACCAGAAAAATCTATAAAACATATTTCCTCCTGAAGAGATTCTAATCTCAACTTAATAGTTCATATCTTAATAGTTCATAATAGGGGAGAGTTTGCATTTTAAATTTTTTTAAGTGTCTAACCAAAATTGTTTATTTTTTCTTTTATTTTATGTTGGTAATTTGTGTTTTACTATATTTTTACTCCACCTTGGTATCAAGACTGTTAACTTCATTAACAGAAATCTGCTTTTCTGATGACTAGCTAGGGTTTTGCTAAGAGAGGTTTAACAAATCCTCTATGTACTGTATGGCTAAGGTCTACCTCTAGGCGTCCTGCGCATGTATGGTTTAGGGCACTAACTAACTGGGACTGACCTGGCTGCTCCTCTCACCTTTTATTTTTGCTGACTAAATCCTTTTCTGTAAAATAGAAGCAAAATGTTTTTTCTTCATTTGATGCATAAATAGGTAAGTTGACCCAGTGGGGGAAAAAGAGACACAAATTCTTTGCAAATAAATTTTTTATCTGCAAAAACTGTAAGTACAAAACAGAGTGACAAAGATTTTCACATTGTGTGCATTTCTTTGGTCACCTTTCAGCATCTGGATGCATTACTCTTCACTTATGATTTTTGTGTGAACCTCGCGGCTCTTCACCCGCAGCTTGTTGACCTGGGACTCGGCGATGTCAGCCCGCTCCTCGGCCTCCTCCAGCTCGTGCTGGAGCTTGCGGAACTTGGAGAGGTTGACGTTGGATTGTTCCTCCTGAGAATGAATGGAAACACATTTCAGACCAAATAAAGTTCAGAATTTCTAGTTTGTTAGGTCAGTGGGTGTGGAATTCCTGTTTTCTTCTTGCAATGCTGATATGATCTTCTCTTAGTTCTTTTTAGTAATATACCATCTACCTGTTTACTCAAGCCATAACTTGACCAATTACCTTTGATTTTCTTTCTCTCATCTCCGAAGTGCAACCCTTTAGCTTATCTTGTAGTTTTTACCTCCAAAGTATCTCCACTTCCTTCTGTATGGTCCACTACTCTCCTAATCTAAGCTGTGGGACCACCTAAAAAGCCTGGTACAATGTTTTGCTGCACCAACCCATGTTACCCAACAATCATTCTCCACATAGTAGTCAGAATACTCTTTTTAATATATATATACCCATATACATGTGTATATGTACATATACATATATGGGTATATATATATATATTAAACATGAATATATTGACTGACCTGATGGAAAACCATCTTGTAGCTTTCCAGTGTCCCATTGTGTTTACAATAAAAGCCAGACTTCTTATTATGACCTAGAATACCCTGTGTTGCTCCTCCTGCCCAGCTCTTCAGCTCCATCTCTACTGCAACTCCCTTGTTCTGCTTCTTGAATCAGACTCCTTCCCACTCAAAAGCTTTGCATTTGCTTTTCCCTATCCCTAGAACATTTTTTCCTAGCTCATCAAGTGGTTGGTTTCTTCTCATTCTTCAGACCTTCATTGAACCATTTCTCTTTAATCTTTCCTCTTTTTACCCTTTTTATTCTTTCATCCCTTTAACCAAATTGGCTTGGATATGTCTGAGACCTGGAGGCTGCCCAATCCCCCCAAGGGATTCTGTACTCACCGCTTCCTCAGCTTGTCTCTTGTAAGCTTTCACCTTTGCTTGCAGTTTATCTACCAGATCCTGGAGCCTTAGTACATTCTTACGGTCTTCCTCAGTCTGAAATAATATTTTAAAGAGTGAGTTTCTTGAAAGTATAAATACCATCATATTTTGTTTTACATTTGGTTTCTAATCCCTTGCAGACTGGGCTGAAAACCTAGACAGACCATTTTCCTTACCTGGTAAGTGAGTTCCTTTACTCTTCTTTCATGTTTGCGTAGACCCTTGACAGTTTCAACATTGCGCTTCTGTTCACTTTCAACTTCAGCTTCAAGTTCACGTACCTGCAAAAAGGTGGGCATTTTAAAGACACTTATTATAATCCATTCACTGAATTTCTACTCTTCATATAGCCTATGGTATTTATTTTACTCTGCTTTATATGTAGTTTTTTATAATATATTTTATTGATTATGCCATTACAGTTGTCCCATTTCCCCTCCTTCATTCCCCTCTACCCTGCACACCCCCTCTCACCCACATTCTTCCCCTTTAGTTCATGTCCATGTGTCATAAGTTCTTTAGCTTCTATATTTCCCACACTATTCTTGCTCTCCCCCTGTCTATTTTCTCCTCACTGTCTATGGTACTTATTCTCTGTACCTTCTCCCTGCCTCTCCTCCTCCCACTCCCCTGTTGCTAACCCTCCATGTGATCTCCATTTCTGTGGCTCCACTCCTGTTCTAGCTGTCCACTTAGTTTGCTTTTGTTTTAAGTGTGCTTGTTAATAACTTTGAATTTGCTGTCCTTTCACTGTTCTTATTTTTTATCTTCTTTTTCTTAGATAAGTCCCTTTAACATTTCATATAATAAGGGCTTGGTGATGATGAACCCCTTGAACTTGACCTTATCTGAGAAATGCTTTATCTGCCCTTCCATTCTAAATGAAAGCTTTGCTGGATAGAACAATCTTGGATGTAGGTCCTTGGCTTTCATGACTTGGAATACTTCTTTCCAGCCCCTTCTTCCTGTAAGGTAAGGTCTCTTTTGAATAATCAGCTGACAGTCTGATGGGAACTCCTTTGTAGGTAACTGTCTTCTCATCTCATGCTGCTTCTAGAATTCTCTCTTTCACTTTAATTTTGGGTAATGTAATTATGATGTGCCTTGGTGTGTTCCTCCTTGGGTCCACTTTCTTTGGGACTCTCTGAGCTTCCTGGACCTCCTGGAAGTCTATTTCCTTTACCAGATTGGGGAAGTTCTCCTTTACTATTTGTTCAAATAAATTTTCCACTTGTTGTTCTTCCTCTTCCCCTTCTGATACCCCTATAATTCGAATGTTGGAATGTTTACAGATGTCCTGGGTGTTCCTAAGCCTCTCCTCATTCTTTTGAATTCTTGTTTCTTCCTTCTTTTCTGTTTGGTTGTTCCTTTCTTCCTTCTGGTTCACTCCATTGATTTGAGTCCCAGTTTTCTTTCCATCACTATTTGTTCCCTGTGCATTTTCCTTCACTTCACTTATCAACGCCTTCATATGTTCATCTAATTTGCTACCAAAATCAACCAGTTCTGTGAGGATCCTGATCACCAGTGCTTTGAACTATGCATCTGATAGGTTGGCTATCTCTTGGTCACTTAAAATTATTGGCTCTGGGGCTTTGATTCGTTCTTCTGTTTGAGCCATAATCTTTTGGTCTGGTCATGCCTATTACATATGAGGGGCAGAGCCTTAGGTGTTCACCAGGCTGGGGCAACCCAGTTGCTAGGTTGTGATGCTATATGTGGGGGTGGGGTCGGAGAGGAGACAATGGCTCTTGCTCCACTATCTCTCATATCTCAGTCCCCTCTGCTGCTTCCCACAAGCAAATTGGGCCCTTCTGGTGCTGGTTCCAGGGTGGGTGGGCTTGTGTACATTCGAGAATCCTGTGGGTCTATTCAATGAGCTCTCCCGTGAGGCTGGAAGCCTCCCTGCACCTCAACCTCCACAGGTGTTTTCAATCAGTGTTTTTAGGCTTTATTTCCTGGCACTGGACCCTAGGTTGTGCGGTCTGTCTTGCTCCCCAGTTATCTGCATGCAAATGTGGGACTGGGGTCAGCCGGCTGCCTTGCGCGCCTCATTGGGTCTGCTTGTTTCCTCCCCACGCCCAGGGTCAGCTAGCCCCATGCCACCTGCACCTCCAGTCCACCAACCACTGCTTTTCTTGCTGCGACTTTTCAACCACAGCTTTTTCTTGCTGCAACACCTATCTGCTGGCCACCAACTCCACCCCTTTTACCTGTCTGGATGAATGGTTGTTGGACTTCTGTATGGTTCAATTTTCTGTCAGTTCTGATTGTGTTTTTGTTTCTAAATCTTTGTCGTCCATAATTTTGGTTGTGCCAGGAAGCACGGTGTTTTCACCTACGCCTCCATGTTGGCCAGAAGTCTCTATGTAGTTTTTGATGCCCTAGCTTAATCTCCCTGATAATAAGCTTTTGGCAACAAGGAATGTCTCTTATTCACCTCTGCATTATTTAGTACTGGTAGTCAAAAATCATGTGTTGCATTGGAATGAGATGGACAATATGCTAATCAGAAGACCCACCCTGGCCTCCAGTTTCTGGATCTGCTTCTTCCCGCCCTTCAGGGCCAGCTGCTCAGCCTCATCCAGACGGTGCTGCAGGTCCTTCACCGTCTGCTCCAGATTCTTCTTCATTCTCTCCAGGTGGGCGCTGGTGTCCTGCTCCTTCTTCAGCTCCTCAGCCATCATGGCTGCCTAGTTAGCAAATAAATCAAGA
>PVKM010012667.1:0-31398 GCA_004027735.1 Carollia perspicillata | reverse complement strand
CACAGTATATCTACCTATGCCTCCATCTTGGCCAGAAGTTCCTCAAGATAAAATACAGTTCTTGAAATCTCTATTTTAAAAAACTTAAAAATGTTTGCCTAGACTAAGACATTCAAACTGTATTTCCTAGGCCCTGAACAAACACTCATTTTTAATCATCTGAGTTCCAGCCCTACCTTACAACCTTCACTGCAGTGCCCTTGGATCCTTTGGTTCTGAAGCTATCCATTCTCCCACACCCATGGGCCTATATTTCACATTTCCAGACACTGAATTTGCAGCTTTCTCTGTCTCCTTCTCTAGATCTTTTCAAGGCTCAACCCACTCAACTATTAATAAACCACTCAACTATTCCTAGAAAACCAGTTTTCTGCTCTCTACCTTCTGGTTTGTTCTGTGTAGATGTCTGGGGTGTGGTTTCACATACAACAGAATGCCCACATACAGAGCTCAAGTAGTTATAATATTCATTCATTCATGCATGCATTCATCTACCCCACAAATATTATTGAGCATCTCCTACATGTTAGGCCATGTTCCTGATGTTAGGAATACTGTTGTAAATAAAACATGCAAAAAATTCCTGCTCTCAAGACACATTCTGGTGGAGTGGAGACAGATCATAAACAAAATAACTAAGTCAAATGCATATTATCCAAGATAGGAAGGAGCGAGGCAGGGCAATCATTCCAGGAAGCACTATGCAGAGCAAGATTCCTATGAAGGAAATTCCTGCAGTTAGGCCTTCTAAAATGTTCCACAGCTGTCCTAGGGAATGGGGCTTACTGAGCTGAGGCTACTCTTAGTCTGAAAACAGGTAATCTACATTCTGGTTTAGGATGTTTTTCATTTTATTCTTCTTTATCTCTAGTTACCAGTATTCACAGGCAGTATCCCTCAACAGATGTTGGTGGGAAGACTTTGTATTTAAAAAAAAATCCTGCATTGCTCTATAATTGTCAATCATAGAATGCAAATTAAACCTTCCAAAGAGCTTAAGAAGCACAAACCATTTCTTCTGTGGCATTATTTCTTCACATAAATGTGCAGAGACTATTAATTTTCTTTTCAAAAAAGAAAAGGGTAAACTTTATAGCTCAGTCTCTGAATAAATATATCAAACAGAATTAGTGAAATTTTTTGAAGACTGCTTTGTACTTTATTTACAACAGAATGTAAGAAAAAGTAAGTTATTAACAATAATAAAAAACTGGGGGAAAACATAAAACAGCCATAAAATGACACAGAGGGATGGCATGTGTGAGGGTGACCTTTTGTTTGCTTTGCTTATGTCTGTAACACTATGCATTCCAAAACTTGGTCCCTTAGCAGTGGTAGAAGTATATGGACTCATTTAACTAATCAAGATCCCAGCTTGAAAGGTAAACACTAAAAATTACACTTGCAGCTACATAGAAGTGGCATAGGGACGTGCAATTAAACAAATATGCTTTCAATTTTAAGCAAAAACACTGAGAGGCTTATCCTAAAGCATTTGTTAGCAACAAAACTACAATTAATGACATCTGAAAAGTTCTCAACATATTCACATTCTCTTATAGCACTAACTCCTAAAAAGCTTAAACACATTTCAAATGCAAAGATTGTTTTGAAGGTACAACACAGAAGAACCTAGTGTTGCCTCCACATGCCAAAAATGTGCAATGGTGTAACGTTTCAGCAAGAATGAGTTTTGTTTTGTTTTTAATCCTTACTAGAGGGCATTTTTTCATTGCTTTTTACAGAGAGTAAGGGAGAGAGAGAAATATCAATCTGACAAGATTGGCTGCCTCCTGTATATGCCAGGAAAAGTGATCATATTCGCCCAGATAGGGTACGGAACCTGCAACCCAGGCATGTGCCCTGATGGGGAATCAAACCCATGACCTTTCAGTTACAAGACAACACTCCAACCAACGGAGCCTCACCAAAAATGAGTTGCTTTAAATAGTCTATCCATGACCAGTTACAATCACCAGACATATTTTTCTTTTTTAATTTGAAGAATTACAGCTCAGATGGCAGATTGCCATCTAGCCTACTTAGTCAGATGATCAGAAAGGGTTGAAAACTATGTAAACAAAAGGTCTATCAGAGTAAGAATTAATGAGATTTTAACACCTATAATTTTCAACTCTTTAAAAATGTTATTAAATGAGTAAGAAAGTTATCAAAGACTATCAGGCTGTATGAAAAGGACTCAGGGTCCAATCTGAAGGGCCTCCCATAGGTCTAAGATGGAACATACTGACCATCAAATATATAGCTATATACGAGGTCTGTCCTGAAAAAGTCCAGCCATTGTTAATATAATTGAAAGGTTGGACTGGAATGTGCATGCGTGAACAATCACAACTTCACTGTACTAGTCAGCAAGGGTAGTAGACACTGTTGAGGGAGCATGTATACTATGTGGCTGTCATTTTCAAAATGACTGAGCAAGCAGAGTAACAAATCTGCATCAAATTTTGCATTAAGCTTGAACATTTGTCCATGGAAATTATTCAGATGATTCAGAAGGCCTCAATGGGCAATTGGTAATTGGCAGCTCCATCACGACAACACACCCACCCATGCATCACCTCTCCAGTGCAGAGTTTTTTTGAGAAACATCGAATCACCCAGGTGACTCAGCTCCGCTATAGCCCAGATTTGGTGCTGTGCAGCTTCTGGCTTTTTCCAAAACTAAAATCACCTTTGAAAGGGAAGAGATTTCAGACCATCAGTGAGATTCGGGAAAACGCAACAGGACAGCTGATAGCGATTAGGAGAACAGTGTGAGGTCCCAAGGTGCCCACTGTGAAGGGGACCGAGGAATCATTGTCCTATGTACAATATTTCTTGTATCTTGTATCTTCTTCAATAAATGTCTCTATTTTTCATATTACATGTCAGGATACCATATACATGTATGTATGTATGTATGTATGTATGTATATGTAATGGAGTAAAATACATCAAAAGCTAAAAATCCAAAAGTTCATACTGAATATTGAAAAATCCACTGATCACTTTAGAGGATGTTAAGAAACCCACTCAGCCTGACAACTGGTATATAATAGGAAGAACCAAGCAAATAAAATATAAACTTTTAAACATACACAGTTCCCATGATCCTAAGATTTCACAATGGTTAAGATTACAATGTGCATAAAAACACTCTAAACTTGGAAGAGCTAAACAGAGGGATAGTTGTTTCTGCTGTTGCTGCTGCTAAGAAAATTGTCCTCCACTTTCAGTAACACTAGCTCATGAATCTAATCTCAAGAATGACTATGTGTTGAGTACCTTTCTAGGTACTCAACATCATTTTCTCCTTTCATCCTGGCAACAATCCTATGTAATGGGAAATAGTGTTTTCTGATACTCCTTTGGGTTTAAATATGGTAGTTGCCCCTTATCCTCAGGAAATACATTCCAACTCCCCAGTGGATGTCTGAAACCTAGAGTAGTGCCAAACCTTATATACAGTTGACACTTGAACAACAAGGGTTTGAACTGCATGGGTCCACTTACATGTTGATCTTTTTCAATTAAACCCTGAAGTTCAAACCTATGTTCAAAGGTCAACTTTACGGTTGAGAATCCACATTGGCAGAGGGCTACCTGTAGTTATTCATGGATTTTTGACTGGAAAGGAGGTCAGTACCCCTAACCCCCAAGTTGTTCAAGGGTCAACTACATATAATAAGTCCTTGCTTAATGTCATGGATAAATTCTGGGACTATATGCAAAATAACATATGTTGAAACCAATTTTGCCACAGGCTAACTGGTATCAACAAGTTAAGTTTCTATGGCATAAAAGATGTTGAACAAAATGACATTACTCAAGAAACTGCTATACTATATTTTTTTTCTATACATCTTAAGCCTATGATAAAGTTTAATTTACATATTAGACACAGTAAGCGAGTAACAATTAGTAATACAATAGAAAAATTCCGGCAATATACTGTAATAAAAATATGTGAATAGTGTGGGAGCCATTATTAAGTAAAATAAGGGTTACTGGAACACAAGCACTATGATGTAGCAACCCTGATAACCAACACAACTACTAAGTAACTAACCTGTGGATAGTTACATAGCATGGATGCTGGACAAAGGGATGATTCACATCCCAAGTAAGAGAGTGAGAGATTTCATCATGCTACTCAGAAGAACACACAATTTGAAACTTATAAATTGTTTATTTCTGTAATTTTCCATTTAATATTTTTGGACTGTAGGTGGCCATAGATAACAGAAACCATAGAAAGCAAAACCATGGATAATGGGGGACTACTGTACTGGCTCTACCACTTAGCAGCTCTTTCTAGCTGTATGACCCTCCTAAATTACTTAACATCTCTGTGCTTCAGTTCCTAGTGTATAAAATGGAGATGATAAGTGCCCTTACCTTCCAGCCCTATTTGTAATATGATAAGTAAGTCTAGTGCATATTTGTTTAGGTGATTATCTGATTAATGCTTATGTTCCCTTCTAGGCTGTATGCTCCAAGAAGCCAAAGGACTCTATCTCCAGAACCTTTCTAGGCCTAGCAAATAGTGGAAACTCATTTGATATTTGTGGAATAAATAAATTAATTTACAGTATAATACAGTAGAGCTGGGTAAATGTTCTAAGTTCAAAACTCAGCCAAAATCTCCAGAATTTCAAAGCTAAAGATTTCACCATAATTCTTCAACTATCAAGGGGGCCACATTATGTTAAGTACCTCTAAGCCCTGGGACCAGAAGCAGCCCAAGAACAATACTGCCTGAATTCCCTGGGGTTTTCAGTAAAGAAGCTGCCAAATTTGACAGCTACAGTTTATCTAGGGCAAGCTATCAGTGCTTTGTATTTTGGACACTTGCCCTTTTTAATTCGAGAAACTGACACAATCACAGTCCCTGGTGTGTTCTGAGTTTCAGTCCCAAATTATACAAGATGTGTACCAAATACAGTGTAGGAAAAAAGAAATACCCTTGAGAGCAGTACAAAATGTGACTCACCAGCTAGAAGAGTTGATTATTGAACAGCTGCAGTAATCGAGTCACTAGGCTAATGTAAGTGCTTTACTTGAATCATCACCTCCTTCAATTCTCCCAATAACCTCTGAAAGAGGTACTATCGCTCCGGTGGAGAGTCCCTATGCAGTTTGTCCAAGGTTCTCAGAGAACTAAGAATTAAATCCAAATGTATCAGAAACCAAATTCCATGCACCCAACCACTAAACTATACTGCTAAAGGGTGAGCCCTGAAAAAATAAATTAAAAGAACAAAGTTGATGGTCTTCGTCATGAACCCTAAACACCAGCAACAAAGACTTGGCAGAATCACAAAGGATTTTTTTTTGAGAAAATGTAAATGTATGAACTAAAGTTACTTGCTACGTCCATAATGTGACAGGCCTTTCCTAATTCCAGTTTGAGTTGTTTCATCTAAATGAGAATATGTGTTTGGAAAGCAGTTCTCAAGTTGTGGTCTGTAGACCCCAGGGGTCCTGAGACCTCTGCAGGGCATCTGTGAGGTCAAAACTCTTTCCATAATAATGCTAGACATTATTTGCTTTTTGCAGTGTTGACACTGGCATGTTAAACTAATCAAGGGTAAAACTTCTGGTGCCTGAATCAAAGTAATGGCATCAAACTGTACTGGTCATTAACGTGTTCTTTACCACCGCACACTTGCAGAATAAAAAAAGCTAGTTTTATTCAATAATGTCCTTTGAGGAAGCAGTAAGAATGAATAATAGTGTTAAATCTCAACCTTGAATGCATGTGTCTTTAATATTGTGTGACAAAGAGAAAACCTGTTTATAGCACTTCCACTGTACACCAAAGTACTGTGGTTGTCATGAAAAGCATCCACACAACTTATTTGGGCTGCATGCTTAAGTAGCTGCTTTTTTTGATAGAATATCATTTATAATTGACCTACAGACAAACTATGGTCATTTAGACTTGAGTATTTGGTAGACTATTCCTAAAAAATGAACAAAATGAGCCTGTCACTTCAAGGAAAACAAGTGACAGTATTTGTTGCCCCTGATAAAATTCAAACTTTAAAGTGAAAACCAGAATTCTGGAAAATTCCTAAAACTCTGCCACTGTGAAGCTGACATCTTCTCAATATTAAAGTCTTTGCTTATGTTGACATTTAGAAGATCTGTATAACTCAAAATACCTGTATTTTCCAATACATGATGTTACATAATTACACCTAGGTAAAGATTCATTCAGAAATCCAATGTGGTTTTAATAGCATACAAAGAAATTGATTAATATGATTTCAGATGCATATTACAAGTAATCCTTAAGAAACTACCACTTGTTTGTTGGGTGTTAGTTTGGTACCAAATAAAAATATCCAAAATTATCCTAAAAGGCTATTAAAATGCTCCATTTTCCAACTACCTCTTCATCAAAGTCAAGCCAAATTTGCTACACATTCTTCAACATCCTGCAGCAATCAAGCAGTTAAGAAAATCCAGCTGGCACACTTTAAAATGGCTAACATGATAAATTTTTATGTGTATTTTACCACAATTTTTTTAAAAATGCAGTCTTTGAGCCCTGGCTGGTGTGGCTCAGTGGATTGAGCATGGGCCTGTGAAGCAGAGGATCACCGGTTCAATTCCCAGTCGGGGCACGTGCCTGGGTTGCAGGCCAGGTCCCCAGTGGGGGACACATGAGAGGCAACCACACACTGATGTTTCTCTCCCACTCTTTCTCCTTCCCTTTCCCTCTCTCAAAAAATAAATAAATAAAATATTAAAAAATAAAAATGCAGTCTTTGATTAATCCAGACATTAAAGAGATGTGAAGTATAAAATAATGTCACTCTTCTCACCAAATTTCTTTATGAAATTTTTTTTAATTTTTACTTCTTCATTTTTAGAGAGTGGAAGGGAGAAAGAAAGGGAGAAAAACATCAATGTGTGGTTGCCTCTCACATGACCCCAACCAGGGACTTGGTGCACAACCCAGGCATGTGCCCTGACTGGAATCTAACTGGCAACCCTTTGGTTCTCAGGCCGGTGCTCAATCCACTGAGTCATACCAGCCAGGGATATTTATGAAAATATTTTAATGTGGTTATTTTTATTTAAAATATGTTATTTATAGTAAGATGCACGGGTACAATAGGCTTATTATTTTGAAATGAATTGAGGAAAGATTTTTGAACTTCTCAGTCTGTTTCAATTTCTAATAGGGTAAATATCAATAGATAACTTATATGAACACAAATTCTTTAGTTTCCATAATAATTTTTTGAAGTATAAAGGGGTCCTATGACCAAAAAAATTTGAGAACCACTGGCTTGTCGAAAAGGCTCATAAGCCTGTCAGGGCTATTCCTGATCATTCCAGACCCAGGATTCCAACACCTTCTTAAATCTGTCCTGTCCCAGCTTTCACCCTCTGGTTCTGTTATTGCCACCGCCACCATTAGAGGACTTGACCTTCTAGCCTACTCCAAGGGAATGAGCCTCCTTACCTCAGCAGAGCATGCTAAGCAGTTCCCTACTCTCACCTCTTCTATAAAAGCATGATTGTGGGTGGAATGACTGAGTACCTTTGTTTTATCTTCTTAATATTTAAAAGGGGAAAAATAAGATGTCTGTAGGTATTCTCTGATGGTTTCACCTTCTGTCTTTGTGACTCTCTGCCTATTACAGGAAAAACCAACAGTTCTAGACAATACGCCTCATCTTTTTGTTTGTAGGCCAAAGAGGAACAGAACAGCCAATACCCTCTTGAATACAGTGTTTTGTCCCTAATGGTGTAGAAAGATTCTTTGCCCCATTACTCAAAATCAGACTGTTTCTTCCAGTCTTTAATAATAATTGCCCCTCATTTTTTGATCATTTCCAAAATCCTACCCTATGCTGAAAATTCAACCTCTCTCAGTGATTGGCAACCCTATCTAAAATTACACACACACACACACACACAGTCCATATCCTCCTTCCTGTTTCATGTCTTCTCCTTAGAACTTAACACAACACAAACTTTATATTTTACTTATTTGTTTACTGTTTCACTATGGTATTAGAATGGAAGCATAGTAAGGCAGAAATTTTTGTCTATTTTATTCACTGCCAAATCCCCAGCACCTAGAACTGTGCCCAACACAAAATAAGTTATTTAATGAATGAATGAATGAATGAACAAGCCATGGGTCTTAGCCTGTCACATTCTACAAGTCTATCCTGAATTCTCCATCCATACCATAGAAATTTCAAGGGCCTCTCACCTACTCTTGACTCCAAATTGTCCCCATATCAATTCCAGAAACTTGAAAGGCCATTTCCCATTCAAACCATCAAGCCCCTTGGCTCCCCCAGTCATCTGTTTAAATACGGCTCTAAACCCTATCAAGTTGATCTTACTACTCTCACATCTGTTCCATTGCCTCCATTATCATTGTTGTTACCTTGGTTCAAGCTACCATCAATCCTGCCTGGGATTTACTGACATAGCTCATTAATTTCCAGTCTCATACCCTTCCAACATAGCCCCTAGAACTAAAACAGTGAGCTTTCTAAAACTGCAAATCAGATCACCTAGGCCTCCTGCATAAAGCCTATCAGTGGCTCCCCAATACTTACAGGTTTGAATCCAAACTCCTTCCCGTGAGACCCACAACCTTCCCTTTCCTAATGAATTACTTACAATTGCCCAACCCACCAAGAAACAACCCCAAGCCTTTGCCCATGCTAGTCCCACTATACCAAATGTTCTGCTTCTATCTACCTGGAAAGCCACTGCTCAATCTCAAGACCCACCTGAAGTACAATACATGCACCTTCCTAAAGTGTTCCTGACTCTATGCACTGTATATTTATAACTGAGCTCCTGGAGGTCAGGAACTGTCATGACTCCATCTGTGCATCCTCAGTGCCAGGTGTATTGCAAGGGCATAATAAAGATTTTCAAGGAGTGAGTGAATGTGCATAAATAATGAAAGTCCATCCTTCCACAAAGCCTGTTCAGGTAAATTAGAGTTGTAGCTTCCTTTCATACTGCTCATACTGCCAGGCTAGTTCTGGAATCCCCAGTTTACTCTACTGATGTTCATTTCTATATAGCCCTCTACTAGGTATTTTTAACCCCATCATCAGAAAAAGGGAGGAGAGGGAACGGCTAATGCCCAACATTGTAGAGGCAAATATCTACCAAAAACCCAAAGACCAGCTAAAAGAAATATTACATATATAATCCTAACCCCATGTATGAAAAGGGTCTTCTACATACCATGTGATCATCCCAATTTAGCAGATTTGTACAATGTCTGATAATTTGAACTGTGCAATTTCAAAAGGGGACAGGAAGTTATGCAGACATCCTCTATTAGTGAAGGCCTGTCCACAAAAGTTTTCAAAATAAGCAGAACACAGCAAAAATCATGGTCTCAGAGAAACAGTTAAAGGAAGGAATACTGTATTAAGAAATCAGCCCTGGCTGGTATAGCTCAGTGGATTGTGCACGGGCCTGTGAAGCAAAGGGTCGCCGCTTTGGTTCCCAGTCAGGGCACATGCCTAGGTTGCAGGCCAGGTCCCTGGTGGGGGACACATGAGAGGCAACCACACATTAATGTTTCTCTCCCACTCTTTCTCCTTCCCTTCCCCCTCTCTAAAAATAAATAAATAAAATATTTTTTTAAAAAAAAGAAAGAAATCACTAGTTTAGTTGAGCCTTGTCTTTCCCTATCTTCCATCTAGTACTAAAACTTTTCCTTATAAATATACAGTGTACACAATTTAAAGAAAAAGTAAATTTATCAAGTTTATACTATTTGAGGTTAAAAAAATCAACAAACCCATCCTAGCATTTTTCTTGTCTGCATCTTTAGAACTTTGGTCTGTAAACTGAAAATAAAATTACTCATAAATTAACAAAAATGAGTATTGCCAAAGAGTCTAAGACTTGGCAACTGCCAGACATAGTTAATCATTACGTGTTTTTATTTTTGAAATTCAAGTAATACCCTGTTCAAAGTGCCACTTAGAGAACTGCTATCATTGCCATACTTAATTTAACGTAGCACAGCACAACTCCAGGCTCCGGAATCTGTCCCACTGTCCCCGAGCACAGAGCCTGCAACACTTGGACCCTAAAGATGTCAACATGTCTAGCAGGATTACATCCACACTGCACTCCACTGGCACCTTCAGAGTCGAGAGCAAGAGCCACCCACTATCCTACTGGGAAAGACATTTGTCATGGCAGAAATCTCTCAAGTGAACTGCAAAGTATAGTTTCTGTGGCCTCATCAATGTAGCATTTAAAACTCTCTAGGTAGAGGTAATTATCAGGTGAAAATTTTTTCTATTACATCTATATTATTCAACTACTAGCAGAATTAATAAAGAAAAATCTGGAGAAGAATAAAGCACCCTCACCAGATAACCAGTGAGTAAATGATATGGGGAACTCCAATCACAAGCAAAGAAAAAATCAGCTGACCTCTTCAGGTCTTCAAACTCAACCACATACTGTACTGTCTGATTTGAACTGCTACTTCTCCTTCCGAGGATTCCCTTTTCTGGGGCTTTTCACTGTATAATTATGCAACATGTAAGCACCACAAAACATATAATATAGCTTTACAAATTTAGGCTTTTAAAAATCAATGTGATTTTCTCTACATACTTCCTAAACAGATGTTCCCCTCAATCTAGAAGATTTTAGTAAAACATAAGGACTGTTTTTTAAAAGTGTTAGTCAATTAGAATCCTTACTTTTGGTCCCACTTACTTAAACATCACTTCCTAGTCCTCAAAGATTTTTGTCCTATATGAAAGTAAGAAAAATGAAATAAAAGAAGCTCAATGAAAATATCAAGAATAGCAGTAAGGAGCTTAAGACTGGGACAAGGGACCAGATACTAGTCTGAGGGGCTGGGGGTAGGAGATCTAAACAGTGCTCTGGGTACATTGCTTACTTTCAAATTACCTGGCACCTTGAGAAGTTCAACATTCTAAAATGCTACAGCCTATATGATAATACAAATACCATGATAAGAAAGCATCATTAAATAAAACTGGAAGCTGAAAATGCAAATATTTTTTTAAAAAGAGACCTAGGCAAAGGCAAAGTACACTTAGGGGTATATGAGTCTCCCTAATTCTCAGAGTCCTACTGGGCTGAGCTGATTTCTTTGTTGCAGCAAAAGGAGGCCTAGACAGGAAAAAGGTTTGTCTTCACATTGTTAGAAAAGAGCATAGAGAAAGGTCTGATGAGACTTAATGAGACCAAATGAAATGCAAAAGCAATTTCTGAAAGTGCTTCCAAGTTCTAACTGTAGCACTTCTGTATCCTGACATTCATCATACCTGCCCCCAGAATTCAGACACATTAACAGCCAACTGGCAAGGAAATGCACTTTCAAAGTTCTCCTTCCTTCTAAAGGTCTAATCTAGGTCAGCACTGCCACAGTATGAACAGACGTGTGATATTTGACTCATTGGAGGAAAAGTCCCACTGGCCCTGAGATGCCCCCAAAGTAAGGTATCCCGAGACAACACCTGATCTGCCTCTAGATACTGACACTGGAAAGAGATTGCTTTGTTTTGTTTTTTTCAACACAAACAGGATTGGGAAGGGAGGTGACTAGGCAAAGAAATGCACGTACCTTTCAACTGGTCAACAACACTCTGACCAAGGCGTTCAGTAACTCTCCCATCCTCCATTTCATACCGATCGTCTAGGTATTTTGCAGTGGCTTCAGAAATGTGAACTTTGCCAGCCACTCCCAACTGCTCCATGAGATTAGCCAGGTTCACGTCATTGGACCACACATCGAATTTAAACCTCCTCATGCCTAAGATGCCACACAAGACAGTCCCAGTGTGAACGCCGACTCGCATGTTCACCATCTCTTTCTTCTCCTGGCAGAAGTGCTCAATGGCTCTTATCATGCCCAAGCCCATTTCAATGCAGCAGTAGGCATGGTCAGCCCGGGGCTCAGGGCACCCTGCCACACAGTAGTAACAATCTCCCAGTGTGCTGATTTTCTCACACTTAGTCTCTTCACACAACCGGTCGAAGCGACCAAACAGATCATTGAGGAGACCCACCAGGGCATGAGCAGATTTGTTGGCACTCATCTTGGTGAAGCCCACGATGTCTGCAAATAAAATACTGACCTCTTCGATCTGCTGCATCTTAAATGGGCGGAATGCAATAGGGGCTTTCTGTATGGAAGACTTTTTCTTCCTGTTCTTGGGGCTGGAGGTGGCATGCCTTTTCACAGAATTCTCACTCTCCTCATCCCCCTGTTTCATCAAGTCATCAGCTATGATTCTTGGCATCACAGAATGAATCATTCTCTCTTTCAGGGCTTTTTCTACTTCCAGATCCTTTCCGTGCATAATTGACTGTCCCACCTTGAGGAAGGTGCTCCTGGATCTCACCTGGGACATGATAAATAGGTGGATCCCAATGGCATGAATGCAGACATGGAGCAGGGCTCGGCTCAGCAGCTCCCAGTGCGGGGGCCCTGCTCCAGGCGAGGGGAAACAGTCTTCATCTCGGAAATGATAGCCAAAGGTCTCAAAAAGAACAGAATAGGCCACTCCCAAAAACAAGCTCAAGTACAAAGGTAAGTGCATGACGGTGTAAAGCAAAAAGAGCACTTCAATGCACATGGAAAAGCTCCCCACTTGAGATAAGCAAGTGTCTCTGGGCTTAGCTGCGGGAGTATGATTGGAGCTGTCAACACGTCCTGAGAGAGGTGTCAGAACCTGAAACTGGGCAGCCAAGGTCAGGGCGAACACCAGGAGGGTGAAAACCAGAGAGGTCCACACATAATGTCTGGCGTACAGCTTGGTGAAAGTAAAGAGAAAAAAGCCCACACACACCACGAGGAAGCACAGAGCCGGGGCTACCATGACAATCAGTTTGGATCTCATGTGGATACCAAAATAGATGCTCCAGAGCAGGCAGGCAAAGCCAATATAGAAGAGCGCGTACCGGAAGCGGCGCTGGGTTTGCGGGAAGCAGCGCTCTAGGCAAGCGTCCTCCAGGTTCACCGAGTCGAA
Source organism: Carollia perspicillata (assembly GCA_004027735.1). NCBI lineage: Eukaryota > Metazoa > Chordata > Mammalia > Chiroptera > Phyllostomidae > Carollia > Carollia perspicillata. The sequence goes on along the minus strand of PVKM010012667.1, from coordinate 18,367 downwards.
CTTGGGATCCCACCACCGGCTGGAGGCCCTCTCGAACAGCTGGGGCAGCTTCTTCTGCCTACGCAGACGGCCTCTGGCGCCCACTCTCCGAGGGACGCCTCCTGAGTCCCCGGAGCTGCTACAACTGGAGGAGATGCTGTACTTGCAGTGTTTGGGGTGGTTGTTGGACGACAGCTGCTTGGGGTTGATTTTGACCCTCACGCTGCTGCTGTCTCCGCTGGAGTCACAACTCACCTCGGTGCTGTGGTGCTGCAACAGCTGCTGGTGGGGCGGGGAAGCCATGTTGCGGCGGGACGGGAGCCACACCAGGCCAGATTACCGCTACCTGTCGGCGAAACAAGCTGAGTTAGGCTGGTGTTTATTCCCACCTAGGTACACGCGCCTGAAGACCACGAGCTCTACCCATTTTCTAAGTGGCGGACCCAGTTGTCCGCCTGCAAAGGCACCATATGCTCACAAAACTGCTGTAATTGTCTTATCAGCGCTTCCAGAGTCCCACCTCGAGGCGGACCCCAGCCACCCCAGACGTGCCCGCAGTGCCCAGGGTCTGCGAGGCGGCGGCCACGGAGTCCCCGGCGCCGCCCAAGCCCGCAGCGCGTCCCCTCGCATACACTCGCCTGCTGCGCCCACCGCGGTGGCGGTGGAGAGGAGTCCTCTCCGAACACTCTCACGCCACCGGCAGCTCCGGCAAACACGGCTCTCCCAGCGGTTGCGGTGGGCCCCTCATACTGCGCAGAACGCGGCGCCTCCACTGCGTCAGGCCGCCGGCCGGACCCCTCTGTCCCGCCCCGCGGGAGGCGGGCAGTGAGTTTGCGGAGCCCGCGGCGCTGTGGCCGCCGTCGGCGCGACCCGTCTAGAGGGGCCTGCTCCCAGCTCCACCCGTCCGCTCCCGGTGGCCAGCAATGACCCAACGGGCGGGGATACCCAGGGCCAGGGAGCCGCCCGGCACCAAGCTCAGGGCGCTGGCCCCTCAGCCGGCGGCCCGTGCGCGGCAGTGCCGCAGAGCCCGCTCCCGCGACGCCGGCTCGGGACGCCCGCCCGGGGCAGCCTTCCAAGATAGAGAAGCCACCGTGGCCACCACTGCGGCCACCGCCGAGGCCCACGGTGCTTCTACCTCATGTCGGAAAAGACACGGCCTCGGCCACCACCCCCGGCCCCCTCACCCGCTCGCTGTCACTGACAGACACGCCCGCGCCGCCCCTCGCCCCGCCGCAGCGCGCACGCGCAACCCGCGCACGCCGCCTCCAGCCTCGAATACGCGCACGGTGCGCGCGCCGGGCTGACCGTGCTACGGGCGGGGACCAGCGGGCGCTGCGGCTCCGCCCTCCACCCCTGGGCAGCGCCGCGCCGGGGCAGCTAGCTGCTAACACTGCAGTGTTGCAGCGGCCGCCGGGTCTGGGCCTCAAGACTGGCTGGGAAAGTACCTCCGCTTGCGGTTTGTTCCCGACACCCGTTCCGGGAAACCTACGGAAGACTGCTAGTTAAGGAGCACCTGGGATGCGACGTTGAGAAAATGAAAACTGTTTACCCTCCCCTTTGGCACACCTTCTTTATAAGTAGAAGTTTGCCACTATTGTATTTGTCTGAAGGGAGGGGCCCCTTTCTCTATAAGCAATAAGCACATGCCCCCCGGAGCACTTGACCCTTCCTGAGCATGCTCCCCTGGTGACTATCACGGTCTGAGCTCCAGCCTCCGGTGGCCAGGTGGACAGGCCTCCAGAAGCTGTGGTTGCCCCTTGAAAGCTGGTGCCACTGACAACCAAATCCTTCAGCTTCAGAGTTTCCTTTCCCATACCTGGGTCATCCCCCCCCCCTTCAAGAACCACTTTTTCATTTTACACAAATTAAACTTTCAAAGCAATCTGCTACCCAGTCAACAGTCCTGCAGTGGCCTCCATAAGTATTGCCTGCACAGTCCTATACTCCCCAGTGTGCCAATCCTGGCCCTTCTCCTGATACCTCACAGTTCCTCCTGCCAGTCACAGGAGTCTTCTCCCTCCTTCTCACATACCCCAGGCGGAGCCCACCACAGGTTTCACTGTTGAATTAGAAAATAAGGTAAAATGTGGTCTGTCCACACAATAGAATATCATTCCTACATAAAAAATGAATGAGTACTGAAAAAATCACTAAGTACTACAACCCGGACAAACCTTGAAAACATGATGTTTAGTTAAAAAAAAGAAGAAAGAAAGAAAGGCAGTCAGGAGAAGACCACATATTGTACGATTCCATTTATATGAAATATCAGAATTGGCAAAATCCATAGAGACAGAAGGCAGATTAGTGATTGCCAGCTGCTGGGGGATAAGCATGGGGAGTGCTAATGAGTAAGGGGGTTCTCAGAGGGGTGACGGAAATGTTCTGGAATAGATTAAAGTAGCAGACACACAACACTGTGAATGTACTAAATGCCACTGCATCGTACATTTTTAAATGGTCTAAATGGTAAATATTATGTGTATGTAACCACAATAAAGGAAAAAGAAATAACACAACATCATTGCTGTGGTATTTCTGCCTAAAGTGCATAATCTAAATCTAATCATAAGAAACATCAGACAAGCCCAAATTGAGAAATATTTCTTCCAAGTAATTGACCAGTACTCGTCAAGAATGTGAAGGTCAGGAAAGACAGAGACTGAGGAACTATCACAAACTGGAGAAAATTACTAAGGGATGCAACAACTAAATGGAATATGGGATCCTGTTTTGGAACCTGAAACAGAAAAGGACAAAGAAGTAAGGTCTGCAGTTCAGTTAATGGCATCGCATTGTGCCAATGTTAATTTCCTGGTTTTGATCTTTGTACTCTGAGTATGTACGATGTCAACATTAGGGGAAGTTTGGATATAAGGTACAAGGGAACTCTAGTGTTTTTGCAACTTTAAAGTTGTTTCAAAATAAAAGGAAATGGTTAAAAATAAAAACAAACCATTACTGAGCATCACCTGTATGCCAGGTACCCTCATGTGTTCCATTTTTACTGATGAAGAAACTGAGAGGTTCAGAAGAGTACATTGTCCAAGCCAGAAAGTAAGAAAAAAAAAATAGTAAACTTACACTAAACATGTTGTAAGTGCTAGAAACCACTGGACACTTTCACTTGTGATCTGGTTGGTCCTTACCGCAACCCTCTGAGGTAGATATTACTGTCCTTATTTTAGAGATGTGAAACTGGAGGTTGAAGAGTGACATACCCAAAGTCACATGAAGGCTAGGGACAGAGTTCAGATTCAAAACCAGATCAAGCCCTGGCTGGTGTGGCTCAGTGGATTGAGTGCCAGCCTAGGAACCGAAAGGTCACCAGTTTAATTCCCAGTCAGGGCACATGCCTGGGTTGTGGGCCCGTCCTCAGCATGCGAAAGGCAGCCAATCAAAACTAGATCAGACTCCTACAGCCACAGCACCCTAAAAGGCCCTGACGCCACCCTTTGTAAGCCTTATGGTGGCCCTTTATGTACCCCACCATCTTCTACATCCTGACACAGCTGGACAGGAAGCCCTTGGAGACAGCTCTCACCATTTATAATGCACTGTTTATAATGAATGTCCTACTTCCTAGTTTCTCTCAATAATCAGAGAGATGGACTCTCTGTGCTTTTCCTCCCCTCCCCTAATCATTTCATTCTACCCCCTGTTTGTAGTGACTTAGGATTTACATATTCATTAGTCATCAGATTTTTAAGCACAGATAATGATACTCCCTGCCCGCTTCCCTCTTGTATGTCTTTTGAAAGCAGTTGGGCTGCACTCCCAGCTGTGGAAACCTATAAATTGCCAGGGCCTCCCCATTTCCAGGTTAGAGCATGAGTCATTCCAAAAACCCTTGAGATTGAGGACCATGTGCCTGGCACTGTGTGTTAGGCCGTGGGTGCACAGTTCAGTGGCATTTAGTACATTCAGTGTTGTACATCTCTGTCTTTAAGGGGTGTGTAGTAGCTGAGAAAGATGCCATGTGAAAGTGAAAATGGCATGGAATGAAAATGGAATCAGTTAGGCCTGATGACAGTCCTTCAAAGGAGGATAACTACATTCTCATAAAGCCAAGACCTAGAGGACAATCACTAGAGAGTCCTGGTTCCCTTCTCCTCCACCCCCATGAAGCATAAAGGCACCAGATACAAGATAAATGCAACAGATTTCTCCATCCATCCAATACAGGCTGCTGCCAGATCTCTAGGGTTTCCTCTCCATCTGTGATGTGCGCAGAACTTCCACCAGATGCAGGACAAATCAGAATGTGTCCATACAAACTCAGCAAAAGTTCTCAGACAGCCTCAGTGGCCTCATCTCTTCCTTGCCCTCCCTCACACAAAGGTTCAGCTTATCAATCCATTCATCAGTGAGGGCCTCCTCGACTTCAAGTACTAGAAGTCACAAGAGTTGACAATCATGACTCACTTTGGGATAAGTAGCTTGGAAACCCCCCGCCCCATGCCTATTGAGTTACACAAAGGCACATAGACTAGAGTATAAATGCATCAGGACACCGATAATCATGATGTAAATTGTAATACAAATCTCCTGGGTTTATTAAATGCTTTACAACCCCTGCTGGGTGGCTCTGTTGGTTGGAGCATAATACTGATGTGCCAAGGCTGCAGGTTCAATTTCTGGTCAGAACACATACAGAAGCAACCAATGAGTGCATGAATAAGGGGAACAGCAGATCGATGTTTCTCTCTCTCTTCCTCATCAATAATTTTTTAAATTTATTTTTAAAAAGAAATACTTAACAGTTTGTAAGAGGCTTACAACTATTCTCCTTCCTCTGATTCTCACAGTACTATGGAGTGCAGGGATAGGACACATTGGCCCCCTCACACAGAGGCAGGCACTGGAGGTCACAGAAGCAGCCCGTGACAGAGGTGCTCTAGACTCCCCAACTTCTCAGCCTGCTATTCCCTCTGTTTCACCCTGATAGTAATAATTACCCCTGTGGTCGCTATCTTTTGAGGAAACAAAGGTTTAACCAACAAATATTACACGGAGGATCTGAACTCAGGTGAGTCCATGAATGCCACCTTTTAACTCAGCTACACTCAATTTACTCCTGTTCCATCCAGTCCCTCCTGCTCATTAGTATTGGATCCTTGGTGCATACAAGGTGCTGAGCAGCCAGGCCACAGGCTGGCCAGGATCAGGCTCTCAATCCAGGACAGGGCCAGTATTGCACTCTGGATCCCACACCCATAATTAGGGGATGTGTCAGTTTTCTGTTGCTGCTGTAAAAATTACCACGAATTTGGTGGCTTAAGACAACAAAAATTTATTGTCTCACAGTTCTGGAGGCCAGAGGTCCAAGATCAAAGTGTCAGCAGGGCCATGTTCTCTCTAGAGGCTCTAGGGGAAAATCCTTCCTTGTCTCTTCCAGGTTCTGGGGGCTCCTGGCAGTCCTTGGCTGGGGGCTGCACGGCTCCAATCTCTGCCTCCATCTGCACATGGCCTCCTTTGTCTCAGGATCTCTAATCTCTCTCTGCCTCCTTCTTATAACAACAGGTGTTATTGGATTTAGGGCCCACCCAGGCCATCCAGGATGATGTCATCTCAGGATCCTTAGATTAATGATGTCTACCAGGACCCCTTTTCTACATAAGGTCATATTCAGGTACCAGAGATCAGGAGTTAGACTATCTTTTGAGAGGATGCTATCCAACCCACTATAGGAAGGAGGCAGGTTTAGGCCTACACTGTCACCATGTTCTTCAGTGGGGACAGGGGTGTGGTGGTTGCTGCTCCTGCAACAACCCTGGAACTGGACAGGCCTTGAGCGCACAAGTGGCAGGGCCAAGGCTAGATAGCTGGTCATCCAGGAATTGGGAAAGAGAGCCAGCCTGTTGGTTCCCAGGGCAGTGAGTGAGCACAGCACTGGGCTAGGCAGGCAGAATCAGTGGTTCCTGAGATTCAGGGAGGTTGGAAAAGACACTAATTCTAAAGGGCTAAGGCTGTGTTGCCAGGATATCCTAAAATCACATTCCTGGGCCACTCAAGTATCCCCAGAAGGCGGAAATTGTGTTAATCACTTCTGCTGCAGCCAGGCTACCATGTCCTTCAAGGAACTAACCTCCTTTGACTCCAGAGCCCAGAGCTGGGCTTCCTCCTGACTCCTGATCAGCTGAGCCTGTGGTCACAGTGCCATTTGCAGCAGGTGTCACTCCACCAGTGCCCAGGCAGGAAAGGTGGCCATGCAGGAGTGCCCTGGCTGCTGGGAAAGGAGCAGAGTAGGGAGCTGGCTGCTCTCCCTCATTGGCTCGAGGTGGAGGTCAGAGATGCCGGGCCACACACAATTCTGGGCTTCAGTTATTCAACAAACCCTTTACCTCTCCCAATAAGCAGGGTCAGCAATAAGACATGGTCAGAGGAGAGAAAATGCTTTGGAGACCTGCAAGTCCCAGTAGGGCCCAGGGAAGGTGACGAAGTCTCTTGAAGATTCTAGAAGAGGCAGCAGGATTGTGTGAGACTAAATCAGTGGGCTCTGCAGTGGGACTTCCTGGCTTCAAACCCCAGCTCCACAGCTTGCTGTGCAACCTGAGCTAGTTATTTAACCTCTCTCAACCTTAGCTCTCTTCTCTATAAACTGAGAATCATAATAAAAACTACTTCATGTAATTGCTATGAGAACTAAATCAAACAAGCCAAAGAAAGCACTTAGCGCAGTACCCGGTCTGTAGTAAATATTCAACTAATGCCAGCCACTACAAGCCATCAACTTCAGAGGTGAACATTGACAGCAGGTGTGAAGTTTGATTTTATGTGTCAACTTGGCCAGACTGTTATTCAGTTGTTCGATCAAGAAGCATCAGTCTGGATGTTGCTATGAACGTATTTTTAGATGTGGTTAACATTTAAGTCGACTTGAGGAAAACACACTACCCTCCGTAATGTGGTGAGCTTTATTCAGTTAGTCCAAGAGAAAAGACTGAGGTTCCACAGGGAGGAAGGGATTCTGCCTTGGACTGCCTCCAGACTCGACTGCCACGTCGACGCTTGCCGAAATTTCCAGTCTGTCGGTCTCTCCTGTGGGTTTCAGACTCTCCAGGCTCCACAATCTCTCTCTATAAATACACATCTTATCGGTTCTGTTTCTCAGGAGAATCCTAACTAACACAACAATAGTGAGTCTTCGAGTCCATGTTCGTGGCTGAGAAGAGGGGCCAATGTGAGGGGATGAGGCAACGCTTGGTCACGAAGAGAAAAGGAAGTAAAATAACTGAAGCATACACTCAGTGCCAGGTACTTCACATGTGACAAGAGGTGAGCACGTGTGCTCACTTCACTAGCACATACGCTAAAATCGAAATGATACAAAGATTAGCATGGGTCTGCACAAGGATGGCATGCAAATTTGTGACATATTCCATATTTTTTAGAAGAAGGTAAAGGGGATATAAATGTGACAGAAGGAGATTTGACTTTGGGTGGTAAACACAATACAATACACAGATGATGTATTATAGAACCGCACACTTGAAACGTATATAGATTTAGCAACCAATGTCATCCCAATAAATTTAATTAAAATTTTTAAAAAGAAGTAAGCACACAACAACATTTCACAAAGAGAAGACTGAGTTTCAGAGAGTTTAAGTGACCTATTCAATCAACATCACTAACAAGGAAAGGAGTTGTCTACATCAGGACCCAAATCTGACTCACATATCCATGACTTTTCCCATCAGTCCAAGTGAATGCCGTCAGGGGACGAGAAGAATCAGCATGTCAGGGAAAGGGGTGGAGGGCTGTGTGGGAGGTACAGGGACAGAGAAAGGGCACCAGCTGAAGGGTTAGAGAAAACCACAGAACTCCAACCCAGTCAGGACAGGAAAGGTGAGCCCAGCACTGTTTAAAAGGTTAACTGCATTTTATTGAAAGATACCTTTTGGATGCAACTTCTCTTCTTCCTTGGATCTCCAATTTTCTACCTGCCCTGCAGATTTTAGACTTGCCAGTCCCATGACTATCTGTGCCAACTCCTTAAAATAAACCTCTCTGTAGATAGATGCTAGATAGATAGATATAGATAAAAAGATTGATAGATCTAGGTCTATCTATCCATCTATCCATCTACTATATACACATCCTAGTTGTTCTGTTTCTCTGGAGAACTCTGACACACAGCAGGCATTAGATTGTGGCCAGGACCCACAAGGACAAACATCCCAAACAGAGGCCCTGGGGGGTAGGTTGTACTGGGGAGGTCCAGCAGGCCAGGTGGGCTGCAGTGCAGAGGGCATATAAGGCAATTAAGCAGGTCAGGCAACTTGAGTTGTGTGGAAAAGAGACTCAGAGGCTTTGGAAGAGTCATGAGGCAAAATGTGGGTGCCTGGAGCTGCCCTTGCAGAAGAGGAGCTGCATGGAGCACACGGACAGACTCCCACCATTGCATCTACTGCCAAAGGCCGAACCAGGCTCATTGCAGACCTGTGCTTGGGATGAAGAAGAAACCTGCCTCTCTCATGGGACCAGTGACATTACACACAAATATGGACACATGGCTCAGTTACAAGGCAGAAACACTTGAAAAGGTGTGGAGGGTGAGCAGAAGGAGCTGGGACAACTGAGGCTCTCTTGTGGAATCTGAGTGTGGCCTCCCTACACAGGGATCTGGAGTGTGTGGTGCTATAAAGTGGATTGTTGGTGCATTTCTGAGGCTCAGATGATTCTGAACGCAGGGGCTGTCAGGAAAGAACAGCATTCTGCAGGCAGAGGCTCTGAAAGGCAGGTAGTGGGAGCTGGTTTTACCCTGGAGCCCTGCTCACAGCCTTGTGCCAATAGATATCATCCCCACCAGAATCTCTGAAAGCCGACCTTGGTTAGTAACCCTGAGAAGACTTCGTTTGCTAGTTCGCAAAAGAAAATGGCCAGGGCTTGCTTCCTGGTGGCAAGGTGGAGTCATTTAGTTCCAGGCGCTTCTCTCTTCTTTATTAACAGGCTTCCTGCTGGGAACAGAAGTTATGCCTGCCCTTCCTAAATGCTAATTGCTATAAAATCATATATATGCATTCTCTATTTCTTCCAATGACGTAGACACCAAAATAGAACACAGAGCAGAAGTCATCAACCTTGACGTTTTAGAATGTCAGAGCCAGCATTCCATTTCTAGCAACGTGGAAGCCCAGCTATCCTGAAAAATCCCCCTGCTCTAAAACACCTAAAAAGAAAAAAGTTTACTCTAGTAAAACATATAAAACAAAATTTAGCATTTTGACCATTTTTAAGTGTATAGCATTCGATGGTATTAAGTACACTCATATTGTTGTGCAACCATCACCACCATCCAACTCCAGAACTTTTTCATCTTCCTAAACTGCAACTCTGTGTCCACTAAACAGTAACTCCCGACTTCCTCCTTGCCTCCAGTCCTTGGTAGTTTCTATTCTACTTTCTGTCTCTGTGACTGACCATTCTAGGTACCTTCTATAAGAGGAACCGTACAATACTTATCCTTCTGTCTGGTTTAATTCACTTAGCATAATGTCTTCAAGGTGCATCCATGTTTTAGAATGTCTCAGAATTTCATTTCTTTTTAAGGTGGAATAATATTCCATTGTATGGGTAGACTACATTCATTTGTCAATGGACATCCAGGTTGTTTCAACTTTTCAGCTATTGTGAATAAGGCTGTTATGAACATCATTAGTGTACAAATATTTGTCTTGAACCTGATTTTTCTTGGCTTAGTTTTGGTGATTTTTTTTAGAAAATTTTTTTTCTGAGTGTGAAAATTATTGCTCTAAGTTTTCTCAAAGTCTCTTATTATCTTTGTAATTTTTTACTGTACTTATAGTTATGCCCCCTTTTTAAATCTTCATATTTTTGTGTCTAGTCTCGCTCTTGCTCTCTCTCTCTTTTTTTTAGAGAATGAAGTTTTATTCACTCTCCTAAAGAAGAGAAGGGCATGGTATGAAGAGATACACCATCTTTCTCTTCTTCTTTTTTTTTTTTTAGAGCACCTGGTCAGAGATTTACCAACTGCATTAATCTTTCAAACAGCTAACCATATTAGTTAGAATTGCATTCAGCTCTGGGTTGGGAAAAACCTCCAAATAACAATAGTTTAACAAAGTAAATTCTTTTTCTTACTGTAAAAATATCCAGGGCTCCATCCAGATTTGCCCTGACAATCCATGGTGTTGGAGAACCAGGCTCCTTAGATCTTGTTGCTCTTTCATTATCCAGGGAAGGAAAAGTCACTCTCCAATATCCAAAGGTCACCTTTTGGTTGAAGATAATTTCTGGAGCTCTAGCCAGAATTCCAGGCAGGAAGAAGGAAAAGAGAGAGAAAAAAGTCTTATCTTCTCTCTTTATATCTCTTGGCACTGCACACACCACTTCTGCTCATACCACATTGGCCAGAACACAATCATATAACCAATCAACTTGCAAAAGAGCCAAGAAAATGTTGGGGGTTTTTGTTTTCTCTTCTCCAAACCTTCATGCTGTTGCTGTCCTGCTTTTTACATCTAGGTATGTTATAAACTCCACAATACCAGGTTTATTTTGCTTTTAAACAGTCAACTACCTTTTTAAAACAAACTAATAAGAAAAATTCTTTTTGTTTCCTGTTCCCAGTGGTCTTCATTCCTATGTATACATTCAAGTTTCCATCTGGTGTCATTTTCCTTCTGCCTGAAGAACATTCTCTAATATTTCTTTACAATGCATATCTGCAAGAAACAAATCCTCCCAGCTTTAGTGTATTTGAAAATGCTTGGGGTTTTTCTTGAAGAATATTTTCACTAGATATAGAAGGTTAGACTGACATTTTTTTCTTTAGCCTTTAAAGATGTTCTGATGTCTTCTAGCTTATATTGTTTCTGGTAAGAAATCTGTAGTAATTCTAACCTTTGTTCTTCTATATTTAATGTATCTTTTCCTCTGAAATTTTAAACAATTTTTTATTATCACTGTTTTTTAGCAATTTGGTGATGATGTGTCTGCATTTGGTTTTCTTTATGTTTATTCTGCTTGTAATTCTTTGAGTGTCTAGCATATGTGGGTTTATAGTTTTCATCAAATTTGAAAGAACTTTGGCCAGTATCTCCTCAAATATTTTTCTTTCCTGACCCTCCCTCTTCTGAGATTTTAATCATACAATTACACATACACATAGCTACACATACTACTTAATAGTTTCGCACAGGTCAGAGAGGACACTGAATTGCCCAGTATCAGGGAGGGAGCTGGGAAGGAGGGGCAGCTTTCTCCCAGACAGAAATACTGGCAGGGCCATTGTTACTTTGATGAGTGTTCTCCCCACAAAGCCAGAAGGTGGGTGCCATGTCTGAGACTCCAACAACCTGAGCCCCACTGTTTGTTTTGCCCTGGTGATTCCCTGAGGCCCCGCCCCACCCAACTTTAAAGCCCACCCAATGTTTCTAGTGGCTTTCCCAAACAAATGGCCTATCATGGCTCATGCTTCAGATTTCCCTAGAATCCCTCAAACAAGCAGCATCTGGCTGCAATGTACCCTTAACCTCTTGCTAAGTGACCCCAGGTCCAACACTTGTAGTGCTGGCCTTGGCTCACAGCTTGGCCACACCGGTGCACCTCCAAGCCCAGCACAAGTAGCAGCAATCAGCAGATCACTTTGTAGTTCATGCCAGGTGGCCCCAGGCAGAATACAGGTGGTGGCTGACCTTGGTCTGAACCTCCCAGGAGGCCCCAGAGCCAGCCTACTCAATGGACAGCTTCAGATAACACTGAAGCATCCCCACCCAAGCACCTCCACAAACGACATGTTCAAGGGGTAGACTCAGCAGCACCAAGTGCCACTGAGGTAAGTCCTGCTCTGTGGGGTGGGCCCCTCACAGCTTATCCTCAACAGTGGTCAGAGGTCAGTTGTGCATCCAATTCTTGCAGCTGATCAGCCTGGAAGTAAATCTCTCCCATTGATGCTCCAAGAGCAATCAAGGCTCAACTACAATAGAAGGCTGTATATAGCCCAGATGGAAGTGGGAACACCTCAAGTACCCAGCTTGGGTAATCAGGGAGGCTGTGCCACTGGATCCTACAGAACCCCTACTACGTTAGATCACACTACCAAGCCTGAGAGACATGGCAGGCCCACCTAATACAATACATAGAAACAAAACAAGGAGGCTGCCAAAATGAGGAGACAAAGAAGCATGTTGCAAATGAAAGAATAAAACAAAACTTCAGAAAACAACTAAACAAAATGGAGACAAGCAATCTACTAGATGCAGAGTTCAAAACACTGGTTATAAGGATGCTCAATGAACTTAGGGAAAAAATCAACAGCATAAAAAAGGATCCATCAGAAATTAAGGATCCACTAACTGAGAATAATTCACAGAGAATCAATAATAGAGTATGTGAAGCTGAGAAACAAATCAGTGATTTGGAATATTAGGAAGAAAAAAACACCCAATCAGAGCAACAAAAAGAAAACAGAATCTGCCAACCAAGATGGAGGCATAGGTAGATACCCTTCACTTCCTCACACAGTGAAAAGAAGGATGACAACCAATTTAAAAACAAAAAGCAACCAGAACCACCAGAAAAACAAACAGTATGGAAGTCCAACAACCAAGGAGTTAAAGAAGAAATCTTCATCCAGACTGGTAGGAGGGGTGAAGATGGGAAGCTGGGGCCAAGAGGACACAAGACAAGAAGGTGGCTGGAGGACTGGGCAGGTGAGGTGGAGGCTGGTCACCCCACATTTGTGTGCAGATAAGCCAGGAGTAACAACTGGGGAGTGAGACAAACTGCACAATCCATGGTTCCAGTCCAGGGAAATAAAGCCTCAAAAACTCTGGGGGTAAAAACCTGTGGGGATTGAGGCAGTGTGAGAAACTGCCAGTCTCACAGGAGAGTCCTTTGGAGAGGCCCTTGGGATCCTAGAACATACCCAAGCCCACACACCCAGGAATCAGCACCTGAAAAGACACAATCCATTTGTGGGAAGTGAGGGGAGGTACAGATAGTGGAGTGGGAGCCAAGCAAATGGCATTTTTCCCTCTCTCACCCCTACTCTACATACAACACCACAACACAGTGAAGTGGATTGCCCTGCCCTGGCAAATACTTATGGCCCTGCCCCTTACAATGTAACAGGTGTGCCCAGACAAAAAAATATGGCCCAAATGAAAGAACAGATCAAAACTCCAGAAAAAGCCCTGGCTGGTGTGGCTCAGTGGGTTGAGTGCAGGCCTGTGAACCAAAGGGTCACCAGTTCAATTCCCAGTCAGGGCACATGCTTGGGTTGTAGGCCAGTTCCCCTGTAAAGAGTATGAAAGAGGCAACCACACATTGATGTTTCTCTCCCTCTCATTCTCCCTGCATTGCCTCTGTCTAAAAAGAAATAAATAATATCTTTAAAACAAAACAAAGTAAAAATAACCCCAGAAAAAGAACTAAGCCATAAGGAGATAGCCAACCTATCATATGCAGAGTTTAAAACACTGGTAATCAGGATGCTTACCATCAGGATGCTCAGAGAAATGATTGAGTATGGTAGCCAAACAAAGGAAGAAATGAAGGCTATGAAAAGAAAATATACAGGGAACCAACAGCAAAGGGAAGGAAAACAGGACTCAGATCAATGATTTGGAACAAAAAGAAGAAATAAACATCCAATCAGAACAGAATGAAGAAACAAGAATTCAAAAAATGAGGAGACGCTTAGGAACCTCTGTGACAACTTTAAACATTCCAACATCTGAATCATAGGGGTGCCAGAAGGAGAAGAACAAGAGCAAGAAATTGAAAACTTTTTTTAGCAAATAATGAAGGAAAACTTTCCCAATCTGGCAAAGGAACTAGACATGCAAGTCCTGGATGCTCAGAAAGTCCCAAAGAAGTTGGATCCCAGAAGAAACACTCCAAGACCTATCATAATTAAATTACCCAAGATTAAAGATAAGGAAAGACTCTTAAAAGCAGCAAAAAAAAAAAAAAGAAGAAGAAGAAGAAGAAGAAGAAGAAGAAGAAGAAGAAGAAGAGAGTTACCTACAAAGGAGTGCCCAAAAGACTATCAGCTGATTTCTCAAAAGAAATCTTACAGGAAGAAGGGAGTGAAAGGAAATATCTGAAGTCATGAAAGGCGAGGACCTACATCCAAGGTTACTCTATCAAGCAAAGCTATCATTTAGAATGGAAGGGCAGATAAAGTGCTTCTCAGATAAGGTAGAGTTAAAGGAGTTCATCATCAGCAAGCCCTTATTATATGAAATGTTAAGGGGACTTACCTAAGAAAAAGTAGATAAAAAACTATGAACAGTAAAATGACAACAAACTCACAGCTATCAACAACTGAACCTAAAAAAACAAAAACAAAACTAAACAAACAACTAGAACAGGAACAAAATCACAGAAATGGAGATCACATGAAGGGTTATCAGTGGGGAGGGGAGGGGAGAATGGGGGAAAAGGTACAGGGAATAAGAAGCATAATGGTAGGCACAAAATAGACAGGGGGAGGTTAAGAATAGTATAAGAAATGGAGAAGCCAGTTAACTTACATGCACAATCCATGGATATGAGCTAATGGGGGAGGAATACTGGAGGGAAGGGGTGGTGAAGGGCATAGGGAATAAAGGGGAGAAAAAAATGGGACAACTGTAATAGCATAATCAATAAAATATACTTTAAAATAAATAAATGAATAAATATATATTTTTAAAGAATCCAAAAAAATGAACATAGAATGTAAGGAGTCTCTGAGACAACTTCAAGCATACCAACATTCATATAATGGGAATGCTGAAAGGAGAAGAGAGACAGCAAAAAATTGAAAATCTGTTTGAAAAAATAATGAGAGAATACTTTCCTAACCTGGTGAAGGAAATAGATATACAAGTCCAGGAAGCTCAGAGAGTCCCAAACAACATGAACCCAAAGAAGCCCATACCAAGAATCATCATAATTAAAATGTCAAAGGTTAGTCCTGGCTGGTGTGGCTCAGTGGATTGAGTGCAGGCCTGAGAACCAAAGGCTCTCCAGTTTCCCAATCAGGGCACATGCCTGGGTTGTAGGCCAGGTACCCAGTTGGAGACATGTGAGAGGTAACCACACATTAATGTTTCTCTCTCTCTCTCTTTCTCCCTCACTGCTCCTCTCTCTAAAAATGAATAAAAGTCATAAAATAAATAAAAAATAAAATAAAATAAAATAAAATAAAATAAAATAAAATAAAATAAAATAAAATAAAATAAAATGCCAAAGTTTAAAGACAAAGAGAGAATCTTAAAAACAGCAAGAGAAAATCAGTTAATTACCTACAAGGTAGCTCCCATAAGACCATCAGCTGACTTCTCAAAAGAAACTTTGCAAGCCAGTAGGGACAGGCAAAAATATTTAAAGTGACGAAAACAAAGGACCTACAACCAAGACTACTTAACCTAGAAGAGCTATCATTTAGAATCAGAGGACAGATGAAGAGCTTACCAGACAAGAAAAAGCTAAAGGAGTTCATTACCACCAAACCAGTATTACAAGAAATGTTAAAGGAGACAAAGAATAGAAGACCAAAAATGTAAGCAATAAAATGGCATTAAATATATATCTATCAACAATTGAATTTTAAAAAATTAATAAACAACCAAGCAGGACAGAAACAGAAAAAAAAGTGGATACAACAAAAGAAGTGAAAGATTTGTACCACGAAAATTACAAAACATCATAAACCAGAAATTAGATTAGTGGTTACCAGGCCAGGGACTAGGGTTAGGGGAGTTAAGTTAGGCAGTGGAAGTTTCTTTTGATAGTGATGAAAATGTTCTGGAATTAGATAATAATGATGATTGTACAACTTTGTGAATCTACCAAACACCACTGAATTGTACACTTTCTAAGGGTGAATTTCACGAGATGTGAATTATACCTCAACAAAAAGAGTGAGTGAAGAGAAGAAAGAATAAAACCAGATGACAAAAAGTAAATGAAAATAATTAGTTAACCAAAGCCTTTTTTTACTTCCATATGAGTCCAATAAATTGACCTCTTCGCCTGAAGACACATTGTGAAAATTTCCACCAATGACAAAAATGTTTTTCTCATATTGCCTCTTCTTTGCAGGAATCCTCAGTGGTTATCCTGACATGGCTCATAAAGCAATAAGTAAAAAATGCCATTTGTATCCACATATCTTGAGACACCCCCAGGTTCCATAAAATAGCTCAGATCCTTTCATCAATTTGCAGTGTCAGTCCTCTTTGATTTAACATCTGTGATTTCCAAGGTGACAAAGGCACAACCCTGATAATAATATTGTGTTCTGTTGCCTAGACTCAATAATGAAAGGAAACACTAACTATCTATTGGAAATGAATAAAAAGAAAAACACAATTTTCCCATCAAAAAAAAAAGCCCATAAAGATGGATTGATATAAAGTATTTTGTGTAGTTACAGGCATATAGTAGGTGCTCAATAAATGTTAGCTATGATTATTACTGTACTGCTAGTGAATGTTTATAGAATTCACAGGCCTTCATTACTCCATCTGTGTTGACTTCCTCTCCTTCTCAAGGTTCTATTACTTGGCTTCCCCTAGTTAATCTTTCATGGTCCTGAGAGATAACTGTGTAAGAGTTGACAAACTGACTCAAGCTGAGATATCAATGACTAAAAGAGCCTTGTAGTCATTTACCTTGTAGTCACTTGCCACTTAGCAAGAGGTACAGGCGTTGGGGCCTCACTGAGGCTGGATGGATTTAGGAAGTTGTGAAGCATGAGCCAAGACCAGCCACTCATATGGAAAAGCCACTGTTAACAGCTATAAGTTGGGTAGGACATAGACTCAGGGGATCTCCAGGGTGTGGTAAATTGTGTTAGCCATGTTGATTAGCCTCAGATATGGCACCCGCCTGCCAGCTCTGTGGCTCTATGGGGAAGGGCTCAGAAAAGGGACAATAGCCTCTGCCCATCTTTCTGTCTGAGGAAAAAATCTGTCCCCCAGCTGCCATCTTGATGCCAGACACCTCAGGTCCTCCATGTATGCCACTGGTGCCTTCCAAGCTGCTACCCCTGTGCTAGAGCTCAGATGGAGTGAATCTGAGGAAGCCCATGCATGAGTTCTTTAAGAGAAATTGCATGGGATTCTAGAATTTCTTCTAGTGGCTCAATCCCTACTGGTTTCTGCAGCCAGAAGTTATGAGGACTTATCTTCCTGGCACTGGAAACCTGAGCTAGGATGTCTGGTGTGGGGCTGTGACTTCTCTCTCCAAGATATCCCTCCCAAATTTTTATCCACCACACGTGAATGTAGGAGCAATTGGTTCCGCATTTCTGCCTCTCCCACCAGTCTAAATGGATGTGGTTTCTTCAGACTTCCATCCAACTTGATTTCTGACAGTTCCGAGTGATGGTTGTTCTTTAGTTTGGTTTTAATTTTGATGTGATTGTGTGAGGAGGTGAGTTGTATTTACCTCTGTTGCCATCTTGACCGGAAATCCCAGAGATTTTTTTTTTTAACTCGGCCAAAACTGACAGCTGACAGGGGTCTGGAGGGAGGCTCGTCTGAGATTTTAAAGACTCTGAAATCAGTGTGATCCACTGAGGGCCGCACCTGAATCCCACTGGTCTTCTTGCCATTTCTCAGACTCACCTGACAATATCATGATTCTGTGTCTGTGCCTAGGTTTGGCCCTACCATCACAACACACCCTTCCTCTTTCTGAGACCATCCTTATGCAACAGGCTCCAGCTACACCACCACTGCCCCAGCCCCTAAACCTGCATCCAACACCAGGGGAAATTCATCAGTTCTTCCTCAGTCTCCTCTGACAGAGTGCAATGTTTGCTCATTGAATCAGGGGTTCATTGGGCCAGATCTTCAGCTTTACCCTCAAACTTTAGGCCTGGAAGAGTAAGCCTGGAACTGAATCTTTGATCCTCATGCTGAGCTCACAGGCTTGGATGGAGCTGGATGCCAAGGAGTATTGGTTGAATCAGCGAGTGAATCCAGCAACATTTTTACATCTCACAAATGTTAATTCGCAGTATTATCTTTGAGAAGTAATTGATTATAACACAATTTTTAAAAATTAGGACACCAATTAGATTACTCACACATAATTTTTAATGTGCCAAAATATACATAACACAAAATTTACTATTCTAACCATTTTAAGTGTACAGATCAGTGGCATTGGTTTCCTCATATTGCGCAACAATCGCTACCATCCATCTCCAGAATTTCTTCCTCTTCTTAAACTGAAACTCTGTCCCCATTAAACAATTCCCTATTTCCCCTTCCCACAGCCGCTGGCATGCACCCTTCTACTTTCTGTCTCTATGAATTTGATGGCTCCACATACCCCATATACACGTTATTATACAGAATTTATCTTTTTTGTAACTGGCTTACTTGACATAGTAGAATATCCTCAAGGTTAAACCATG